>JANIEX010000735.1:0-21141 GCA_027627405.1 Leucocoprinus birnbaumii
GCTGGTTTCTCCGAATCTTTACTCGGTGCAGCCTTTTTACGATCAAGAGTCAAAACACGCGTGTATTATATAGAAATGATGAACAACAGCGCTTATCTGACTGTCCTGTCGCTTTGACAAGATACTCATCGCTACGGCAACCAGTCTCCGCTCGCGCAATTTTTCGAAAGTATCAGGATGACTACGGCACGTCACGATCAATGCTTCACCACTCTTTACCAAATCCTCGATAGCTCCGCCAGGTCACAACTGTACTCCAAGTCAAAATTATCGAGCAGATTTATACCAACCTATACTCGTTTATTGGACAATTGGAGTCTCGGGTGAACAGCTATCCCTTGGCAAACTTGACATTTGAACCACAAATCCGATCTGAGGCCACCACGATGTCGGCGTCATCCGTCTGAGTAGGCGAGACCAATGCAACCCAAGCGAAGACAATTCCGGGCGTTTCCGAGGCTATTGCGCCTCCCCTGTCTTCTTCCGAGTCTATTCTAGCTTTTGAGTTGACAATTCAGGAACTTCCTTGATGGCACAGAATTAATCTGTTCTCGGCTTAGGCACAATGTCTCCTTCAAGTGATGTTGCATAAAACTTACACCAACAGAGTCAAAATCAAACTCTTGCTACTGTTATGCGCATTTATTCTCGAGCTATTGAAGCATTCGAGTTCAGGATTGTTTAGCGAGCTAGCTCTGGAGATAAATAACTTGACAACTTAACACTCAAGGTCTGTGTCATAGTGACATAACATTGGCAGGGTGTAAGTGCGGGCCCGACAAGCGCCGTTCAAAGGACTCACTAACCCCTGCTCTGTCAAAAGGACCCCATTTAGCTTTTTTCTCTCCCGTGGACAGCCTCAGTGCTTATGAAGAACACTGGCAATTACTGCAGTTTGCAATTTCAAAGCCATGTCGCGATAGAACAAACGAAGGAAGCCAGGCAGCAGCAGAGGTTTGGGTTGGATACAGAACGTTCGAACAGCTGGCTCAGGACCGAGGGCATTACTCTGGCGTTACAAACCTCCCTGAGATATCTCTTGGCTTCACCTAATGACAGGTGGCTACTTCCCTAGCGTCTACCGCTCTGACTGTACTTAAGAGAGGTGGCATCATGACGCCTCAGAAATAGAGACGTTTCTCTCTCCTTTCCTCCCCGGAAAGATGTTGGACGCAACAAAATCCGTAGAAGAAGGCTACATTCAAGAAATCATCAAAATCTTTCCAAATGTGTTCCTCCATCGATATTTAACAGGTACAAGTTTCATGTTCGATTGGGGAGGTCCTCAATAAACTAACTCTTAATGCTTAGCGTTTGCCGTCTCGGTGTCGCTTTGGGACCACTGCGTCACCTTGGACGAGGAGTATCGGGCGGTGTGGACAAATAGAGAAGAAAAATTTATGTGGCCACTAGCGTATGTCATATTCCGGTATGGAACAGATGCGATCATGGTAATGATAGCATATGGTGTGTATGTGTCTTTTTGCTTGGGCTGATATCATATTCAAATTCATCCACAGTTCAAGGTGGGACGATCGAGGTCAATACCAGGGTATGCATACATTTTCTTCCTTCCCTAATTCGCAAGGATTGACAGTGGTATACACAAATAGATGTAAGGAGAGGCTATACATCAGACATTAGACTTCATTGATATACTACCCATCAAAGGTGCCAGGTCCAACTATGGTTTTTTATGATATTCGGTTTCCTCTTTGTAGGCTTCACACAAGGTTAGCATCTATTACAACTTTAAGCCGTGACAGAATAGCTGATGACTTTTGATCCCTCAGCACTCGTTGCACATCGGATTCACTCACTTTGGGAGCATCGTCGGTTCATACGGTACATTGTTTATATCGTATTTGCTGTCTTCATGATTTCCTCCGCAATTTTCCTCGTTCTCGGTGGGGTAGAATACGCCAGTGAGCCCCCTTCAACGTCTGCTTGAGACGCCCACTTTTAACATTTTTTTGAAAGGGAACATAAGGGCAGAAGCCCCGCCCATCCGATCATGCATGAATACTACTAAAGCCCCTTTCACGACATGGGGAATGGGTATCATGGTAAGTTAATATTTCAGGGCTCTACGACAATAACAACCCACACGCCCTAAGAAATTATTCTGAGTGATTTTTGTTTTTGTACACTAGTCTGCTTTCAATATGTTTTTGGTGCTCATGGGCATCATCAATGCTCTTGATATGCCCCGTACAAGAAACGCAGAAGTCCTAGGGAGACTGAATCGAGAAGGTGCCAAATCATTCTTGGTGAGCCTTTATCATTGCTAGCAAGACTCGGGAGCCTGAGATATTGTGCGATGACTCATTAGGGACTTTTTGGTGAGGAGCTTTATCTCAGCCTCAGGGGGCTCGTTCGGTTTCTGGTTAACCAAACACACTCAGCACTGTTATTTGTCTCCCTCTGCTTGATTATCTGGGGCAATGTGAGTACCATCGTGCTAGTTCAACTGTCCTTTGGGCTGACTCTCCACTTCAACTTCTCAAGATCTCAATCTCCTACATATTCCTTTCGTGGGTCTCTCTCTATTCGTCGCTATTAGATATCTTGACGCTTCTGTATTCATTAGACCGGGCTGGGCACTTTCCTCGATAATTACCTCCAGGCTTTTCTGTCGAGTCAGTATTACGAAACAGGAGACCGCCCTACCCCAAACTGTGGAGATGGAACTTCGAACCATGGGTTTCGTAGATAGCGAGAAAAGGTCCTGCTCTTCGTCTCAGGGTATCTTGAGTTGACTCTTGAGGCACTCTCTAACCAAAGTCTCCTTCAGGATCAGAGTCAATTTCAGTGTATAGCAACCTAGTCAATTATCATGGGCAGTTATAGCCTCATACTGCATAGCGTTTTGGGTGTGCCTGTGGCTAGTATCGCCATGAATAGTTTTTCTGAGCACATTCCGAAAGCTAGGCTGTCATGTCAAGTGTATTTGATGCATCGCCTGGCGGATCCGGGGAGCTCCTCCAGACAACAACAAGTGCATCAAGTATCGCTCTTGCTCCTCGATCTAGCTGAACTCACCATCATCTGACGGCTCATACCTTATATCGACGCTTGAAATTTTCACTCTTCTGGTGATGCACGTTTTTCTTGCGCTTCTCTCCTTCTGTTTGTCGAGCGCTTATTTTCAGGGTTTTATCAGTGTCACGATCCTCCTCGCAGCGCACCAATTGGCAACTTCGGAGAAGCTACTACGGTAACTGCGTCCTTCCATAACACTTAGACTAGTGCTTCAGAGAGCCCTCTTCTCGCACCAAACTTCCAATCAAGGCCTGATTACAGAAGTTATTGCCTCTGCTATGACAGGCCCCGAGATCTTCTCATTGTAAGCGATTGACATCTTCGGATTGCAGCTTCGGAGTTACCTGAGTGACAAAGATGGCTGATGCACATGACATAGACGTTACAACGGGATATTAGTGCGGCCTCCGCTTACAAGACCCTCTGACCCCTGCTGAAGCATAATATAACATTCTTCCTCGAGCTATTCTGACCCAAGCTTTATTCACATAAACGTCTGGGTATCCAGACCAGTCTGTGCTGAGGCGCGGTCAAACGAATGATCAATCATCTGCACCCAAATTAATGTAAAGTTGATGCCGTCAGGATCCGACCCTGATGTCGAGAAGCTCTTTGACAGACTTCCATGATCCTCCACAATATGACAGGTGTATTCTCTCAGCTGAAGCGTCTGCTACACCGCTTGTACTTAAGAGAGAAAAATTACAGGAACTAAAACATAGGGAGCTCTTAGTATTCCCGTTTTTTCGCATTTGGGATGGACACACTCACGCTGGTCGAGGGATACGTTCAAACGATTGCGAAACTTTTCCCTGGCTTGTATGTACATCGCTATCTCTCCGGTGAGATTTTTATACTCTAGTTTCGGCTGTGGTCTATCTGATGGTTGATATATCAAGTTCAGCCTTCGCAGTTGCGGTTTCACTCTGGGACCACTGTATAACCTTGGATGAAGAGTATTGGGCAGTTTGGGTTAACAGGGACGAGAAAACGCTATGGACTCTGGCATATCTCGTCTTCCGGTATGGATCAGACACTGTTTTGATGTTTACAGCGTATGGTGGGTATTCGATAAAGCCAGGGGGCAACATCTGATGTCTAATGGCTCCTAAAGCTCTCAGCGGAACAACAAATGTCAGCATGGGGGTATGTCATAATCGTGCTCTTGGAACCTAATCGTTAAGGCTGACTGACAAACAGATGTAGGGACTAGAGATTCACTTGCATTCAAGAGCTGACTTATACTGCTTGCAGGTGTCAGGCCTATGTATGATTTTTTGTTTTATTTGGGTTCTTCATGGGCTTCACGCAAGGTAAGATTGATCGTCTGACTGGATCGACACAGAATTCTGATGAGCTGATGAGCTTATCTCTCCCTAGTGCTCGTTGCCTACCGGATCCACACCTTATGGGAGCATCGCCGCTTCATACGAGTGATCGTGTACACCACGTTCAGTATCTTCATCATTACGTCTGCGATACTTCTCGGCCTCGGTGGTGCTGAAAACGCTAGTAGGTTAACATCCCGCTTTTTCAAAAAACTACCAGTAATCCTGATTCCACAGGAAATGTAATTGCCGGAACGTCTCCTGTTCGATCCTGTATATTCTCGAAGAAGGCTCGTCTCACTGCGTGGGGCATCGGAACTATGGTTTGTTATACGTTCTCTACCCTCTTGTCAGCATTAATAGGGAGATGCTGAAGCAAACTTTTACTGGATGACAGGCGATTTTTGATTTATTCTTGGTGCTCATGAGTATCGTCAATGCCCTCGATATGCCCCGAACAAGGAACACAGAGGTTCTTGGAAGACTCAATCGAGAAGGCGCTAAATCGTTTCTTGTAAGTCTCGCGATTTCCTTAAGATGTCCTCGAGTGTCCTAATGTTTGAACTCGCGTCGTGAATGGTCGCAGGGATTGTTTGGTGAGTAGCTTGCTCATTACACCAGCACTCACCTCCCTGACCATCAATCCATAGTTGTATTATTTGCTGCATTATGTCTTATTATTTGGGGTAGTGTAAGTGGATCTTGGGCTCCTCATACTTTGATAACGTTGGCTTGAGGCTGACTCACTGTAGGTCGCCGTCAGTTACATGTTTCTCCCGTACGTCGCTAGATCCTTTTTTCTTATTTGGATCAATTCATACATTAGCGGTAACCAGGCCAGGCTGGGCGTTCTCTTCGATCATCACGTCAAGACTTTTCTGTCGAGTTAGTATGACTGAACCAAAACAAGGGAATACGAAACCACAGCCGAGCGACTCGGTGGAACTCGAGGACCTCGATTTCTCGGATATTGAGAAGACTTCATGCTCTTCCTCTCGAGGAGTTCTGAGTTAAACTGCGTGCTATGTATAATAACTTAGGACGAGACTGCCCGCGTATTTACCCTAGTACTAAGAAACTATTGCTATTTTGTTATAAAGCCATACGTACCTCCTTCGAGATTCGATTCCGTGGCGGCAAGCTGAAGTTGTACACTAGCTCGATAGAATGAGAAAGGCTCTTTGCTTTCTCGGGCATGTACATGAAAGACGGTCCACTCAGCTGGGTTTGTGGTCAAATTCACTGCGTCACTGAATGAAAATCAATACCCATCGGCAATAGCCTCAATCGGAGTCTGAACTTTAAACGGCGCGAAGAAATCTTCGGGTTGCTCTGACTTCCAAACGTAATTTTATTTTTTTCTCACCGCAACGAAATTGTGCACGTATGTCCGCCGATACACATCCTCTGATAGACGAGCGGATCTTGGGTTTCTCTCTGGTCTCGTGGTTATCTATCAACTTCCGGTTTGGATCCTCCTGTGATACTTAGGGAAGAGATCTCGACATGGAAGAACTGAAAAAGTTCATGTTCCACTCCAGCTGTGTCTGTTTGTAATTCAATCCTTACTGCCGCCGTTGACGATGCATCATGATGGAATCATGAAATGGATAGATGTCGTTGACAGATGCTGACCATCTCGGCGTCGGAGAAGCACCTTCCGGGGTCTAAAAAAACCCTTGGAAATATCCCATCCCAACATCACGACAGTTTTACAAAACGAATACTAGGAAACTCAACAAGCTCTAGAAATATCTACTCGAAGGAAGTCTAGCTTGCGACTAGTTGAAGGCTTTCGTTGGTGGATCAATTCTGCTATCGCGGCGCTGAAAAGAATCAATGATCAGGCTGGAAGAACCCCCAGATGGAGTACCGCCCCGAGAAGTGGTGGCTCCCTCCTGAAACGGAATGGTTCCATCACACGTTTTGTTGATCGACAATTTCTGAATGGCAACGAAACTCTCATGCTTCGCTTCTAGACTATATAACCTCGATAACCGATAGAACAGAATGCGGAGGCTTCATCTCAGCCCAGCCGCGGCCGATGCTGGATCCATCTAACGCAGCAGAAGAGTACGTCCAGACGATAACGAGCGTGCTTCCAAGTTTGTACATTGAACGGTACTTGTCCGGTATGTTCTTGAATTGGTACCTGGTCTGAAAGCAGGCTGAGCATTTGACTCTAGCGTTCGCGGTTTCTGTTGCTCTATGGGATCATTGTATTACGCTCAATGAGGAGTTCGAGGCGGTGTGGGTTAATAGGGAGCAGAATGTGCTGTGGCATGTGGCGTATCTCATTTTTCGCTACGGGACGGACGCCGTCATGGTATTTACAGCATACTGTAAGTCGTCTTACTGGCTCAGTTGGAGGAGCGACATCCAGTTTCTGACGTGATGCTCAGCTCTCAGCGGAACGGTTGATGTTGGTAATGGGGTACGTATTTCGACGTTGAGGGGTTACCAGCTCGCTGATTGTTTCAATGTTTAGATGTAAGACCCCACTACTTACTCGATTGCAGCTTTGCTGGAAGTCTGAAACAACTTTATGCAGGTGCCAGGTCTTCGTCTGGTTCTTCGTGATTTTGGGCTTCTTTTTCTTGGGCTTCACTCAAAGTAATCAATCTTGTCAACACTTAACTGGGACGAGGTCCTGACGCCCTTCCCACACAGTGATGATTGGCCATCAGATCCACTCCCTATGGGAGCATCGGCGCTCCATAAGATACACTGTGTATGCCGTATTCACCGGCTTCATCATTTCATCTGCAGTCCTCCTCTGCATGGGAGGGGCTGAAAATGCTAGTAAGTGGGCGTCTTCGTACAACATTCCATCAACGTCGCTCATGTAAGAACGTCATTACTAGCGAACGTATTTGCGGGGCCTCCACCTATGAGGTCATGTATCTTCTCAAAAAAAGCGCATTTTACAACTTGGGGGATCGGGATCATGGTATGTGTGAGATTATCTATATAGTAGGAACTCCTCTGCTGAATTCGGCACCAGGCAGTTTTCAATTTTATTTTTGCTATTGATGAGTTTTGCCAATGCCCTAGATATGCCGAGGGCGCGGAATGTTGAGGTTCTTGGAAGCCTGAACCGAGAAGGCGCAAAATCATTTCTGGTAAGCTCAAGTATTTCGCCGCCGGAAATTCAATGTCTGATTTCTTCATGTACCAATATTAGGGGCTTTTTGGTGAGGACTCCACAGCAGTATCTTCTGAATGCGGGCACTGATGGTAATCTGAAAGTCTTGCTAATTACGTCATTGTGTTTAGTTATCTGGGGAAGTGTAGGTGCATTTCGTTGACTTTTCGGCTACCCTCGCCTGAACATCTGTCAATCAAGGTTGCTACCAGCTACACGTTCCTTCCGTAAGACATCTCTCGCTCGTCATTCTCTTGCCAGCTATTGACACCCCACGTATATCAGGCCAGGTTGGGCGCTTTCTTCTATCATTACTTCTAGGCTATTCTGCCGGGTCAGTGGTGTGACAAGGAACCAGACTATCTTGCTGCAGATAACAGAGTCTGTGGAACTTCAGAACCTTGATTTTCCCAAGAGCGAGAAGAGAGTATCCTCATCTCTTCAAGATACTTTGGTCGAGCCCCGTTCTTTTGCGTGAGAGGGAGAGGAGCGGGCAGGGACATAGCCCCAAACTCTTCTTAAATATGTTTGAGTTCCTGCATTACCATGATACTGCAGGCGATTTCATTCCCTGCTCTAACGACTATTTAGCTTAAATATTTTTTCTGGTACCGTGATGTTTCCTACCTCCTCTGGTCAGCTCCGAGTGCTAGCGCTATGTTGAGCGGACCACAGAGTAATTTTAGCCATATATACCTCTCTCTCGTCTGCCTTGGGGTGTTTACTTGCCTGACACTCAGGGTGGACTGGGCTAGGTATCTTATCAGATAATTTACATAATCGATCGGTTTAGTCGTTTGGCTTCGACCCAGGGCCATCAGTCTTCCTTTCTTTCACTGAGCACTCACCAGTATTCCAACACCATGGCCAGCTTTGCACAATTAAGACGCGATCGTACACAAAGGCAAGTTACCAGCTCGATTATAACTACAAACAGCAAACCACTTGAATCCGTGGGCAATGTTGACCTCGAATCGGCAAAGGAGTTGGTGTCAGTAAATTCTCCAACTGGAACGGACACATCTCTAGACCAGTCTCCACAGCTTAGCTCTACACTAGGACTTGACAACCTGGAAGCATTTTTGCCGCCGGACCTGAAGATCAAGTCCAGGGAATGCCAGGGAAGAGGAATCTGGACTAGCAATAGAAAGCGTGCTGGTGAGTTTTCCTGCGCTTCATCATGTCGCTGTCCTGATAGCATATACTTCTATAGGCCAAATACTATTGGCTGAAAGTCAACATGCCGCATGCCTGTCTACGCGGTTCCTACCCAGCCACTGCTCGGCGTGTTTTCTGGAATCCGAGGCAAAGCCGCTCAAACGCTGTGCCTCCTGCAAGCTCCTTTATTATTGTGATTCAGTGAGTGATTCGACGTTGTTATTATCCTTTTTGTTGATAAAGCGAAAGGACTGTCAAAGGCGCGATTGGAGCGTGCATAAGCGCGAATGTCCCGCGTTACAGAAATGGGCCGCAACAGCGCCTGAAGCCACATCGGATAAAGAGAGCGAAGAGTCGAGAACAGCAATACCGAGTGACGCGATCCGCCTCCTAGGTAGATCTCTGTGGACGAAACAGAAGCAGGGGCTTGAAAGTGCTTGGGTGAGCCTTGTCGTCCTTGTCGTCCTGTTTTTCAATCTAATTTTCCATTGAAGACGAAGGCGATGAATGCAATGCAATCTCGTGAGTTTGCCCAAGAATAGTCTTTGTCACCAAAACCCAGAACATTGAACCTTCCGTCAGATCGCGCATCGCTCTCGGCTGAACAATCCTCCTCTGAGCTGCATACACACATGGCTCACGCTCTCGTACGTTACCTCGGGGCGAAGTCCATCAAAGACCTTGCTGTATATGGAATCGGCTCAATACCAGCTCTCGTTGACCTCGTTTCACAAGTGAGTTTTATCGAGCCTGGTCTCGCGCGTTCCAAAAGTGACTAACGGATTTCCTAGTTGACTACCAATGCGTTTGCAGTCACTGATCCAGCGCTAATGCCGATCGGGGTTTCCATTTCTCCTACCATAGCCCTCTTCAACCATTCCTGTGAGCCTAACGCTGTCCTGGTTTTTTCTCGCTCTCAGCATCGGGCGAGGAAGGAGGAGCCCACCGTCGAAGTCGTTGCTATAAGGGATATCGCTGCAGACGAAGAGGTGTGTCAATTCTTCCTGTGATATCTTGTTTTTCAACCGAAAGATGAATTATATGTAGGTCTTGATTTCTTACATTGATTCAACTCTCCCCCGTGAACAACGACAAGAAACCCTCAAAGTCACGTATTACTTTACGTGTGATTGTTCTCTGTGCAGTAAGCCACGACAAGAAGGCACATATGTAGATCCAAGAGAGGGTATGTACTGCCCAAGGAAGTGCGGTGGGGCGTGCTGGTTACCAACAGAAGGTGCGACTCTCAGAGTTTCCTGGACTCAGTCAACTGAAGGCAGTTTGTCTAGAAAACCTCTTGACCCGCTGTGTGAGATGCGGAGCTGTCGTGAAAGACACAGATTCAGTCTTGGACGCCGTTCGTATAGGACAAGAAGCCCTTGAGAAGGCCACAAGGCTCCAATTCTCAGGTCAGCACCTCTCAATCCAGAAAACTGGTCAACGTCTCTGATCTTCTCATTGGATAGACCCTAAGAAATCGATGCAATTAACGACGAATCTCATTCCTATCCTGACTTCCGCTGGTCTGCTCCCATCATCACACCCTCTCCTTGCGCTTTCACGTCTCCATACTACACTTCTCATCACCAATTATCAATCGCCATTCGAGTCTGACACAATCGAAATAAACTCGCCCCAGATTCAAGAACTACCTCAAGATGATCTCAGCGGCAAGACTAAGATGGACGATGCTCAGGAACATCTTGATGAAGCTATCAGGTCCGCCACGAGAACATGTAATGCTCTCAACCAGATTCTAGTTTTCGGACATCCAATTCGGGCGCTAGCAGTTACAGAGCTTGGAAAACTGCTCAGTGTAGATGAGCCATCTCCTAAACATTTAGTGGAAGAAAACACGACATCACCATCGTCCTTACCCTCAACAGCATCTATCCAACCGACATCACAGCCACTTGCAAAGGCATCGCCGTATCCGCCCTCGGGCCCCCAGCGGCTCAAACTCGCCTACGAGACCCTTGTTCGAGCGAGAGCCGAATTGATGGTTGGATTTGGAATTGGGAAGAGCGAGGGAGGAAAAGTCGGGATGGAGGTTCGAAAACTATTGNTTGATGTTGAAAAGGAGCTNGGANTTTGGAGGGAAGGTATCNGTGCCGNCAGCTNCANACTTGCCAAAGTCAAGCACNAATGGTANNTGAATCTNCTATTGAATGGTGNTNCACATGGNGGAACNTTCAATTCTAAATTTGGTCAAGGAGTCAAAACACACCTGCTACTTTACATTGATAATTGCTGTCTAATGTATGTGAAAAAGCATATGGTTATCGTNACAATNCTCGGTGGANATCATAAGGGCATAAACATGGGCCTGTCGTTCGTAAACTTTGTGAATTTGATCAATAGNGATTTCGCAAACCGCGAAATCCGTCGAAATCAGTGTCCTCTGCTCACAGCGCTCAAGCGCTCACATTTGAATGTATTGTCTTCTTTCTTGGGGAATCAGCATGAACTGTTTGGATTCTGCGCTTTTCTGAAGCTTCATCTGATCAGGGTGGACGTTTCGTTATTGGTNGTTCATTGTTTAGTATTAGTATTTGTTGGGCGTACCTTTTCTTCGAGCGCACNCAGATCAACTTCAAAGGATCGACGAGTCAAAGCGGATCTGTAGCGAGATGGCGACCAAGCTTCTCGTTCGGGGCGTAGATCAACCTGATCTCTGAAGAGCTTCNTCGACATNACCTCGGTCGCGGCAGGTCTATCTCGAGGACGTTTGCTCCAAAAGCGACACAACAGACACCATANTTCATCAGTGATGAAGGAACCTNAATAGCTTGTCGCCTCGCTNCTTGGTCTCGTTGGAGTGTCCCCTTGTTTGATCTTGACGATGATCTCGAACCAAGTCACTTCCTCATANAAGGGGACCTCTCCTGTGAATATCTGTAATGNTAAAAATGAGATATAAGACTCTACAAGTAAAATGTTGATCCGACCTCGTAGCATACTGAGCCGAAAGCGTACATATCCGAGGCAGAAGTTCGGTGAACCTTGATTCCAGTCTCGCTCNGGAGTTCGGGTGCTTCATAACGTAGAGTTGCCCCTTGATGACCCGTACTCTCAAACGACGGGGAGCGAATTTCATGATTGTCTGAGTTGACTGAAGCAAGACCAAAGTCTCCNAGATATGCCCGTCCGTGGAGNTCAACGAGAATATTAGCCTAAGGAAAATGAGAAGGATTCCACTGAAATTAACCAAAGTGNAAGGCCTACCCCTTTCAGATCGCCGTGGACGATCCCCCTAGCATGNAGATACTCCAGGGCTGAGNCCACATCCCGCACCTTAAACGCAAAGGGATGAGNCCCAGNTTGNCTTTTGAACGCTTATCGAAATACCTACCAATAACAGCTTGTTGGCCGACGGAAAGAGTTTCAGATAAGCGGTTACATTGCCATTCTCCATCCAAGGTGAGATTAAACACATCCTACGGTTTGANTTGTCCAGATGATATACTCCATAGAAAGGCAANANATTCGGGTGTCGAAGCTGGCCCCAGATGACAATCTCCCTCATGAAAGACTTTANAACTCGCTTCATTAGNTAGGCTGGCTAACCACTTTGCAGACGTGTTCATACCTTAAGATATGCCCAACTCTTGGTCCCTTCACGATATAATCTGACGACTTTGATACANATAGCTTGTTCATCAACATAACCNCGCATGATGTCTCCGTATGCTCCACAAGTNATCGGCTCTTTATCAATCCGAAGTGCAGGATTCTCNGCNAGACGAAAAGCCCTTGGATATAGGGCGGTTTTGAGTGAGAGNCGGATCAAAGCNGTCCAAAGCTCGTTCNGGGCCGNCTCCTCGAGTTGAGGAAATGTCAGCAGCTANATNATTGGTAAGANCAGTGTACTCGAGCCGACACANAAATGCGCACATGCTGAATGATATCNATCATACTCTGAGCTTCCTGTTTGTCCTGATGGAGAAGCTGACGCCACTTGCACTCATCCTGAACAACTGAGGCGACTTGANTGTACAAGAGCATCTCGTCCTCGGGTAAGAGCGANGAATTGGTATCTTGAGAATTGGTGGTGACACCGTCCGATNCAAAATCGTCTTTCACANCGCCATGATNGATCNTGCTACNCCAATCCAAGCTCTTGGTGNCTTTCCGACTNCTTCGAGCACTCTCCCTNCGGGAACTCCAAGAGAAAACACTNGCATCTGAGCGTGCGTCAGTATCATGATCCAGAGGAGCAAGCCCTAGNTGAGCGTGAACTTGTATTATTGCCCTTGCGTAGCTCGCGAGTTCTTCAGAAGTAGAGTCNACAAATGAGATGTANTCAAGAGTGTCCATCCCTGGGAGGTTGAGTGACTTATACNGGTCAATAAATCGACNGAAGTTATCCGCGACAATCTTTTCGGGNATCGACCTGCTTATCNATGCTANGGGATTGAAGTNGCCCAGGGATCTGTGAATGTGNGCTTGGTGCTCGAACAACGCGTTAGGATATNGCTNAACGTACCCGCAAAGGACAATGCCATCTTTCAGCGCNTCCTTGAAGACTGTGATTCCTTGTGCTGTAGAGAGGTCCTTATCTGGCCATGACCTNACAAGGCGCTCAAGCNTTGCCAGATGCTCAAAAATAGGCGAGTGAGAGTGTTCANGTTTGCGGTGTCTTCTCCTGATGAGAGCNGACCGAGTTTCCCGGTGGAGTAAAATAGCAGCCATTCTAATCAGATCAACNATTTCAGTAGAGTGTTGTGGGAATGGCGGTGGTGCATCGCATGAGCTTTCAAGAAGTGATGGTGCCNCTGTAATACTCTTTTGGTCNAGATCAAGGCAGGCTGNGTCATACGGAGGCTGTTCAAGCGCCTGTGNGTTGACCTGATCGGGNNTAGGTGGCAGGGGNTCTACGGGGCATCGGGGCGCACAGGCGCACGTCTGANGGNTGGATCAGATGCGNTCAATTTCTTGGCTTTAAGATTGGTGAGTGGCCGTATCTGGGGTAGACCAAGAGAAGCCACANCATCGGAGGTGACTCGTGTCTATCATAGTGTTAGCGCAAACAAACCTTGNATNTACNACNAATATACTTACAGGGACNTGAACGGGNAAGTCTGACAAAGGTACTAAGCTAAGGTTCTCCTGGAGNATATCTTCGAGCAGCACATCAAGGATACGAGTTCTGTCGGCTCTCTCAGGGTCCAGATCCTCACTAGACTGCCATTTCAGACCAANGTCGGAGAGTGCGCCTTCTGTAGTGACTGCTNGAGAGCTCGGGACCATNAGTTGATCCTTGAAAAGCTCGTAGACTTCTCCCCCGTCTGATGATTGGNTCGACNCATTGTCCCATTCCCAGCCGGANACGNACAACGAAGTCCTCCTCGAGTAAATGCTCACATCGTCGTCGTTGAATTTAATCCAGCTGGTGAGTGCTGGGGAAGAAATATATCTGGTGGTTTCGGAGAGGATGCCGATAGGCTTTGGCTTCATTGCCTAGATCAATCANTTAGCGCTACTTNNAGTGAAACCGACAAGTAGACACTTCACCTCAACCCAATGCCTTCCCAAGTAAAATTCCNAATCATCNNCAGAATCAATTGAGCTCTCGTCTGAGAAAGAGTCTAGGCCCACACCCCATGGGTGTNCTATCAGACCTTNATATGTGTACANNTTAGGTCGCCAGTCGGTAGAGGAGGGATTGGGCAAGGATTCATGAGAAGCAAATAGCATATCTTCATGGACGATATTTCTTGCGATGTCGTAGANATATGTTTCGTGGATTCCAGGCTCGAGAGTAACGTGAACTGCATCGATATAGGAGTTCCAGGAGTCGGGCCAGCGAATGCCGTCNGGGATGTCTTCGGTTTTGTCACAGCGCCGCAGCGGCTGCAAATCACGGCGAAATGCTAATGCTAGCTAATTCCAGGTGCATCAGCTGGATGNTTTAGAAGGGATTGCAGTCTAACGCACCGGTTCTGCTTCAAGTCCACCGGTTGAGTACGAACGTCTGACAGAGCGACGGCGTCCTTTGTTCCTCGAGACAAATCGCAGTCTCTGAGTGAGATTGAGTGCGATGACAGACACTTTTGCTCGAGGGTGCCAGCCGAGCTTGTCCATCCCGANTCGAGGGAGGGAGGGAGAAAGGGGCAGTGACTCGCCNCATGGAAGCCCTTNTACANAATTCTATCATGTGGCCGNAGAAGCATCAACGAAAAGATCAAGCNATTGTCGCATCAGAGGCTGTTGAGACATTCCTCATCTGCCCAGGGTTTCCGAACATTCCGAAAAAANCAAGCTGCGNATTGAATAGGACGAACGGANTAGCCATCGCAAACTGAAGTNTGCTATCCCAGCCACAAGGCGGAAATCTTGCTCCTGGCGTTCAGGAAACGTTGAACGTGCAAAGGGAATGGAANATCGTACTTCTTTTCAGAGAGAGGNTGGTCATACTCCCAGGTACGAACCAGGCGATAAATTCCCATGACCTGGTCTATGTATGTATGTTCAGAGCACCTTTGCTTTTTGTGGGGTAGTTCAATAATTTCCTGAGACCAAGCAGTTGATTTCCGGGAGGGGTGAGAACAAGGCCATAATGAATGCTCTAGGGTCTGTACATAATCGGAGTTTCCACAGAACATCAAGCACAGATATCATTGATTACGCCACATGCGTTGACCGATTCAAGTAATGAATGTGATGTGCCGGGCGCCTGATGCTGATTGCGCGAAGTTAAAAGCCGAGAAAAGCCAGCGTTAGCACAGGCAAGGCCAATCATGAGCTAGATCGTGTGTCCGAGTCCCAAATAAGCCGTTCGGGGGGATTTGACTAGCACAAATGCTTGAGGGAGAGATTGCATGTCAGAAGATGCAGCCGTATACGTGACCGTGTGGGTATTGAATAGTGGTTGAACAGCATTGCAGCAGACTTAGGGCAATGGCTGTTATAAAACAGCATTTCAGCCCCGGCATTGTCCTAGTTAGCTTCACACTCCGATTATCGGAGAATCAGAGGATTCGGTGCTGAAATCAGCGGAGCTTTAAGTTGACCTGATCAGACCACAAAGTTTGGTTTGCATTAGGAGGCAAGTGGGATTTGCGTCAGAATTGAATAGTGATTGGCAGGAGGTTCTCGAAGTATTTTCTAGGCTTTAGAGTTTAAAAGAGCCGACCAGCTGAGAATTCGAATGTCTTCCCCATTATCAACATCAGAATCACGACGAACATAACAACAACTGGGTAGTTCCAGAGCGTCCCACAGGAACTGCCTCACACTCTTATGCTACTAAGCAGGTGCATCTTAGCTGGACAAACAAGATCCAGAACCTATCAAAGCACAAACCTGGTGGATTTTCTGTAATATCTTCAAGTATTTTGCTTCGACCTCTCCCGAATTAAAAGCCAGTTCAAGTGTGCCTGTGTCTTCCTCAGCAGGATCTGATGTCGGAGGCGATGAGGGTCGATCAAGTGTGACATCGACCTCTTCGAGAGATCCATGCCAGAACTTGGAAATAGGGGAAGACGGGGGCGATGAAAATTGCTGAATATTTCCCTCGAGCTTACACTCCACCTTTTGAGGAATGTCATCGACGAGAAGTGGTGTAGGAAGAAATGTAATAACTCGAGCAGCAGAGGTTGAACTCATTCCAGTCTTCTGCACTCCGACGTTATTCATGAGCCCAGGGATACGGAATGGACCGCTGGACTTTAGCCCTGAGGTGTTACTTAGGTGAAGGGAGGAGCCAGCGTCAGCGGAATCATGAATGTACGCATGGAGAAGACAAGAAGAAACCTTGGTTTGAATTTCTTCTTAGGTAGGGGAAGCGTCGACCAAGATTCGTCGTCATTCTGTCCAAAATCGTAGCAATGCGACTCCTTGGGCCTCGCAGTGAGCGAGTCGCCATGTGAGACTTTTGCAATCTTGGGTGCCTTGTGCATATGAAGCGTGTTTCCAGGACGAGGCTCTAACACCCTCTCGTCACTTGCTCTACAGTTTCGGCCCGAAAGCGAGGTTGTACAGACTTGTCGCAATAGATGACTGCTCGTGCTAAAAGCACGAGGTTGAGGTGAAGTCTGTGTGCGTATGGAGAGGGATTGAGGCGTGGGGAGAACGGTGGTCGGCGCTTCTGTCTTGACTTTAGTTTTCGGCTTGGGAAAATTAGTCGCAGCCCAAGAGGCGGGCTTAACAGGGGAAGGAAGATGTACCTCGCGAGCTCCCTTGCCATCCCGCTGATTTGAAACTGGATGAGAAGGAAGATCGGAAGGGATACATTCTGGTATGTGGGGTTGGGTTGATTGAGCACCGAGAGATAAGTCCAAATTTACACCAGCGTCGTCTGGTTTTGTCGATATATGCGCATGATTAGTGACAGGAGAGTGTGGTTTGTGTGCAGATAGAGAAGCAGGCGTGAATAGGAATGGCATGGGTCTGTCGATTGAGGCGCCGGAGTCTGGAGCTTTATGGCGCCTTTCCGCCACATTGGCCACTGGTCCTTTTATACTTGTCGCATTTGAATCGTTTACGACTGCTGGTATGGATTTTCCCCTTTTCTCTCGGATAAAGTTCCTGTGTGCTTTGAAAAAGTGATCCAGAGTACCAGGCCCATTCCGAGGTGAAGATTGCTTCGGCATCGGAGGCGCTGGAGGAGCCGGAGGGACAGCCGATGCACGAGCTATAGCATTGATTTTCGCGATAGAGAATGGATTTGGCTTGTACACTGCAGTATCCCTGCGTGAAGCGATGTCAAGCTCGAACCAGAGCCGGTTCTCCTCAGCGGTCTGTTCGTTGTCGTCATCTTCGGGGTCAGAATCACTTGACACGCTGGCGCGGTAGCTGTAAACCCATGGATCATCTCCAGAAGTTTTCATAATTTTCGAGGTGTATCTTTTCTGGACAGATTGGATGAGAAGTTGTACGAAAGTTGTTAGTTGACAAGGCTGATCATGGAGGCTGAAACGTTGAAGTCTAGGCGTTCAAGGCAAGAGGTGTCCAAGTTTCTCTGATGGTGATTGCCGCACGGATCAGATATGATCGGCTTCCCCCGCATGCGGGTCTGGTCACCGGTGCCTGAAATAATTTCAAGCGGGCCTCCCCCACAGTCAGTATGTAGAATTGTTATACATTTTTACAGATCCTATTGTCTAGTCGTAGAACACAAGTACAGGAGTATACGTCTCAGTGTACGTGCTTCATCTTCAGTGTGGTGTGGGCCAAAGCTGACCCATACTTTGTCGAAGACCACGTCTCCTGGTCCTCGGGGCGTTCATCAAGTAGAAATCTGATAGCTCTCGATAAAAGAATGTCTGTGGCAGATGGTCTTGCACAGGGGGACGGGCTCCAACAAGAATTCATAATGCTCCAAATGTCCTCTGGCGGCTGATCTGTTGCACCAAACTCGCTCTCAGCAGGTCTCGAAGGCGTCTCTCCCTTTATTATCTTGGATATAATTGTGTATGGCGCTGCACACTCGTAAAATGGCACATTCCCAGTAAAAATCTACTCGGAAAGAGACAAGATGAGGCCTCAACCAAGAAAGCGCAGACTGCATTTAAATACACACCTCGTAGCAAACGCCGCCAAAAGCGTACATATCACTTGACGTCGTTCTATGAACCGTTTCTTCACAATCAATTAAGAGCTCGGGAGCTTCATAGCGAGGTGTTGCTCCTTGATGACCGGTGCTCTCTAAGGTGGACGGAAAGACAATGCCAGTATTACTTGTCGAAGCCAAACCAAAATCTGTCAAGCATGCTCTGCCGCAGAGAGTCACCAGGATATTTATCTGAGTGAAAATACGTCAACAGAGGAAATTATATGATGCGTAGAGTACGCACTCCTTTCAGATCGCCATGGACGATCATCTTATCATGTAAATACTCCAACCCAGAAACGATATCTTTCACCTAGTGTCGAGCAAAGTCATGAGATGCTGATGCGGACAGACGTTTCCTTTATTGTGATTTACCAGCAAGAGTTTATTTGTGTCAGGCGGGCAAACCTTAAGAAAATCCACCAAGGTGCCATTTTCCATCCATGGCGAGACCAGACATATTCTTTGCTCCGCATTATCTAGATGATAAACACCATAGAAGGGAAGAATATTCGGATGTTCGAGTTGTCCCCATATCACTATTTCTCTCATGAAGGACTAGGTTTGATTGTACTGTCAGGGGACCGCCTGAATGTTGACTGATCATTCAACATACCTTCAGGAATTTCTGGCTCTTTGACCCTTTACGATAAACCTTAACAACCTTGACACAGACGCACTGTTCTTGAACATATCCCCGAAGAATATCACCGTAGTAACCACATGTAATTGGCTCCTTGTTGACCTGTGGGTCATCCGCCAGTCGGAAAGTTCTTGGGTAGAGAGCGGTGGCAGTCGACAGTCGAAGTAGGACTGTCAATAACTCTTTGCGAGCGATATCGGTTACTTGAGGAAAGCGCAACATCTAGGATCAAGGTACACCTCAGTTGTCAGCTAGTGTGGTGGGGCCTCAACGAGTTCGTCACACACACATGTTGGATCAAGTCAATGATACTCTGAGCCTCGCTCTTGTCCTCCTGGTGCAAGAGCTCAATCAACTTCTCTTCATCTCGAATCATTGAGATAAGTTCTTGGTATAGGACCGCCTCGTCTGGAGGAAGCACATTTGCTTCGAGGTTTGTTCGATTATCTGCCAGGGGAATGAGTTCCGGTAAAGCGACCGTGGAGCATTTATCAGCCAAGATTTGATCTCCACCAGTAATCACTGAAGAGATTGGCTCGAGGGAGCCCAGCTTGTCGTACATCGTGGCGCTCCCGAAACGACCATGAAGCTGGATTATGGCTCTTGCATATGCTGCAACATCCTCGAGGCTAATGTCTTCTAGGTCCAGATACTTCAGTTTATCTATGCTCGGGAGACAGAGTGCTTCATAAGTTTGAATAAAGTTGTCAAAAACGCCACAATCAGCCGTGTTTGGTTGCAACTCGAAGGCATCAGAGGTCATGAGATATTCAAGAAAGCTGATGCCATTAGGTTCAAGTTAAGAGATGAAATCAAGCCAGAACTCACATGTCAAGGACAACACCATCTTTCAGCGCGTCTTTGAAGGTCTCAGCACCCTCGGCAACTGAGAGTACTTTATCCGGACAAGAAGCGACAAGATGCCTTAGGGTCTCCAGATGAGATAATAGGGAACCATTTTGCGCTGTGCCCAGTTTGTGATCCCTGAGATCTCTGACGGTATAGAGATTGCTCTGTATCTCTTTGTACAATAACGAAGCAGCCATCCGAAGGAGATCGGTAATCTCCTGTGGAAATGGCGGTGGCGCTTCAGCTGTAGACCCAGGGGGCGAGGGCCCCGATAACACAGGGGATAGATATGGCGGAGGGTACATAGGGTCATTTTGTTCTGCCGACTGAAGTGTAGATTATTAGTCAGCGGTTGCGGTTTGATCAATAGTAGTTTGTCGGGATCGTACCTCGCTCTCGGCCACGGGAAGCGGGCGGTAGCTCCAGGCTCTATCCGCATAGTCATTGAGCACTTCGGAAATATCATCCTTCGCGTGAGAAGGGAGTCCACCATGACTTGAAGTCAAAGGATGAATGACAGGTAGACAGAGTGAGGCAATGAATTCATCATCGAATTCCTATCAAAATACCAACTACTAGTGAGCGGGAAATATCCGATTGTGAAGGTTTGATGGACCTACAGGAGCCTGCAGCGGAAAGGCTGATAGAGGCAAGCCATTCATACAATCGTTCAACATATCGGCAAGCAAGTCTTCCAGTGGGGTCTGGACCTTATCCTCATCCTCGTCGGACACAGACTCAGATGAAAGTGGCAAATCTGAAATACCAGGACCGGAGCCTGTGGCCGAGGCAACATCTGAGTCCACACAGCTTTCTGAGTCGAAATCATCGTCGTCGAAATCTATCCAGCTCGACTCTTTGTAAAATACTCTGCTCGTTACTTCCCGCGCAATTTGTGCCCGCTCGTAGAAGCCTGCCGCCCTCCATCGGCTGAGCAACAATTCAAGCACATGGGTTTCATCAATATCGTTTTCCTGGCAAGTGTTTGTATAATCAAAAGCTGCCCAAGGGTGTCTCCGATCGCACTCCTACTGTCGACCTGAGCAATAATTCCCAACAGTCTGATGCAAATTTCTCTTACCGTCGAATGTGAAGGACCAGAATCATCTAGTATATCTCCGTTAGGGGCAAATGTGATATCGCACAAATCACCCTCGTCCGCGTCATAAACTTCGTAAACGTAGCTCGAGAGCTGATCATCGGAATTAACGTGCAGGTGTGCCGCATAAGCATAGAGCTCAAGAGACTGAGGTTTCGGAGGGCAAGCGTTGATAGCGCGTGGCATGCATTCTGAGGACCTTGTATCTTCCCTTAGAGGAACAAGCTTCGGTGAGTCCACTGTCTCCGAAGACTGAGTAGAATTTCCAGAGTTAACATTGAGCGGATGAATACTGGTTAGATCTAACCTGCGCATCCTCCAACT
>JANIEX010000736.1:0-21122 GCA_027627405.1 Leucocoprinus birnbaumii
GCGGCTCTGCATTCATGTCAAATAGCTTTTTCTTACTAGAAGTGCGTCATGATGCCATTTTCCCTTCGATTACTAGTCGAGAACGGAGTGTTGACATTTGGTGCACAGCAAGTTCGTGTTGTCAAGGGCCAAGACAAGATGAAAGTTTTCCGAGACGAGAACACTGCAAGCGGTGTCGCGCTCGATAGGCACTTCTGCGCCGAGTGTGGATCAAACATGATGCTACAAACGAATGACCCAAAACTGAGGCAGAAGTTTATCATTGTTACTACAGGCACTTTTGACGATGACATACATTGGCGTAAGTATTCCATCGCTTCAAAAGGTATCGCAATTGCTCATAGGGACTTTCAGTGCCACGGAAAGAAATGTTTCCACAGGAGAGACGTGCATGGGTTTCGGGAATTAATGTTGAGTCGAGGCCGAAACAGAAATTGTGATGCAACTCGGAGTCGATGATTTTATTGACAGTGACATGTTCCTGGTCCCTTGGCTCCTGTCTTTCGGCGTCTAAATGTTGGACACAATCAGTCTTCTCCGTGCAACTGATAATCACCGCGTTTCATTCGTACTGGTTTATCGTTATCAAATATCCCTCGTAATCAGCTCTAGTTTCGTATCTGCCGAAACATTCACAGAAGCGCTCGCCTACAAGTCTTGAGTTCTCTGATTTACCACGGAACTACAGTTCTAGGAATTTCCCGTGCAGATTTGATTAGGTCGGATTGCAAGGTAGAGCTGAGCTCGACATGCATGCTCTTAGATTACCTAGTGACTAATACCACGCTGGTCAGTGTTGATCGGATCTTTGGCAGGCGAAGTCATCGTAGAGAGCCCCATACTTCCAACGCTATGTGCAATGCTCACTGCTCATAAGAATTCCCCCGCCATCGTTGCCCATGATCCCAGATACAGGAAAGGACGGAAATATCAAGGGTCATAAGCTCGTCCCGTCACGATGAGTGCCTCTGAGTACACGTGTTTTTGAAACCCGACGACGCCATTCCCTGTACTATGTAGTATATGTTACACTTGCCGGCACGCAATACCGTTCAGTTAATACAGATGGTAGAGCCGGCTAGAAATCCGCGAAGGGATATGGCATTCCGCGTAGTCATATGGGCAAAGGGCACACAGCCTCACCTTTCCATTTCGATGAGATTGATTGCGAAGGCCAACTAGGAGGGCCCACAATTACGCAGCCTTTGGTAAATTATTCGGAAACTTCACCACGGGAATAGAGAGCTCTTAGGACCGGTATGTAAGTTTGATATCTTTCTAGACGTTCTATAGGATTACGGACACGCACGAGTCAGTCGAACGTCAAAGGGAAAACTAGTATATATTAGCGTTGGAATTCATTCACTAAATCTAACATGAGAGGCAGTAAGACCGTTAACCCAGCGAGTTGGAAATATGACCTGCCAATCAACTCATGAGAAGCCACAACCTGTGGCATTGGTCGAACGAGCTCATAGTACGATCATACCGTAGCATATTCGCCGATTAAGTACGTTGCGACTAGTTTCAGTTGAACGATCATCCATCAGTTACCATGCCCCTAGCGTGGTAGATGCAGACACGAGGAGGTAGTGAAGTATCCCTTTGCTTGCTGAAGAGCTCGCTCGCTGATGTGACTCTTCCGGTGGGTGCAGTCCGGTCAATTTACTCTGTATATAACTCGTTCTAGCAATTTACAACTACCATCCGAGTACACCGGAGCTGTGCACGAACTGCATCCGTGGCTAAGGATTGGGCTTATGTTAATGTCCTCTCCACCTGTCCTAGAGTCTTCAGCTAATCGTATTAGACCGCTGCTCCGAGTCGGTCTTCGATAATCCTCTGTGGGGACGAGCATGAGAGTTCGGAGATGATTTAGAAGTCTATTCTACAATTTCCGAATGCCGAATCTAACACTACGAGCTAGACTTAAGAAGTGGCTTGTAGGCATGCAATTAACTGGTTGAGGCTACGTTAGTTAGAGTAATTGATGGATTAGAGTCATTACCGCAAGCTATTCGGCTATATGTTCTGTTACCGGGAGACAATTGAAAGACTGATATGAACATAGCTACTGCGATTTTCCTACACGTCGAGGGGCCCACAAGTCGGCTTATAGATGGGCGCCTGGTGGTTTATTTTTTAGAACCACTTCGATCAGGTCGTCAGATCATCACCCGCGCAGGACAAATACCCACAAATAGGTTTTGCTTCCAAGTTCCATTTTTGGGCATTCCTTTGACCACATCCGCCTTGTTTCCTAACACAAACCATGCCTTTGTACCTCATGAGACTTGTTTTCGCGTCTAGATGCCGATCCTATATATTTTGCTCAGGTGCGATGATCCTTCGATATCCCTCCTTTAGCTTACTCCCTCCACTGAACGCGTTGACCGCGGTCTAATTTTGAGTTGCTACTGGTACCAACGCCTCTACAACGCTCCAACCCTTATTCCGCTCTCAGACTTCCGGACACCTGGCTCCTCAAACCAACTCTTGATCATGCAACCTACATCACTCTTGTCCGATGTGTCCGGTTTTGACGTCGAAACCCGTCAGTTTCTTTCCCTCAGCTCCAACACGGGATCCTACTGACGCCTCTTCGTCACAGAAGCTGCTAACTCGACACTTGCTTGTATACTCCCTCCAGAGGTCCTCATTGAAATATTCACAGCTTACATCCACACCCCTTCTCCGACTTCTCTATGGAATGAATCCCACCTCCTTGCGTCCGCCGATGGTTCCTCACCCTTCATCCTTGGGCAGATCTGCGCTTACTGGCGCTCAGTCGCTTTAAACACTCCGACTTTGTGGTCATCACTGTTCGTCGAGAATCCAACACCCTATATGGTTCCGCACGTTCAAATGTGGCTGGAGAGAGCTAACAGTGTTGGCTTAACGCTGGTCGTCAGAGACTGGCTTGACAGTGAAGTACGGGAGTGCGATGAGGGCACCAGGGGTGTCCTTTGCGTTCTTATGGAGAAAAGCCTGCAGTGGAGGAGTGTCGATTTCGTGCTCGAGCTTCGAGACAACACGGTCTTCGATGACATCGCCGACTGCCCCGAATTAGAAGATGTCAGGCTCGTTGCTCGGTATTGGGATCAAAGAGCATTAGATGCGTTCTGGTCCAACATACATGGGGCCAGTCCGAGCATGAAGAAGGTCAACTGGTGGAAAGCGTTTAATTCACAGGATGTCGGACTTCCGGGTCACGCTCCGTGGAGGCAACTTCAGTCTATCACCACTTCTCGGTTGGTGACAGACGAAGAGCTCTTATTCATTCTTTACGCATGCCCTGATCTCGAGTACTTGAACGTGCGATACTCTAGCTCCCCCTCCACTCTTCCACCTCCTACTACACCCTCTATCCGACATGACCACCTGGAGACGGTGATTCTCCACCTCGCCAGTAATGCAGCCCCTATTTTCGAGTTCATCTCGCTGCCCTCGCTCAAAGCATTGCATCTCGCTAACGGGTTCGATTACGGTCTCTCAGCATTAGGCTCGGTTTCCTCCCTCGTAGAGGAGAGAATAGGGAGGCCGATCCAAGAGTGCCTAAAACGATCATCGCCATGTCAACTCAGAGAACTCGCCATACATCGTTTTGACCATGGCACTGCTGTGGACAGCTTATTTGGAATGATTCAGCGACTCCTGGATCTCCCAACGACACAAAATCTAGAGGTCTTCGACTTATACCCCCTCCCGACCGATTCCTACCTCGAATCATCATCGCGCGAGATGGTTGATTTCTTCATCAAACATCCAGCACAGTGCGTGAGGGAAATGGCGACAAGAATTCAGGCAGAGGAAGAGGATCAGAACCTTCTTGGAGTAGTAATGGTAAAGAGGCGTCCAACAGATGTGGTGGTTGTGGATCCCGCTATGGATGCCGTAGAGTGTATTGATGGGGATGCTGATGGTTCGTCCCCAGAGATTGATTGGAAATACGGATCTGACTTCGAGATGGCCATTGGGTATGGTTTTGTTGCTGGTCAGTTTGATGTGAATGGGATGACAGGAGCGCAAGCTGATCTGGCTAAGTTACATTTCGATGACTGAGCAACAGACATGGCTAGTGCTTATCGACTTGATATTATTCCTGTATCCTTATACTCGCTGGAAGCTATAGCATAAGTACTTAATGTATTTACAACTGTAATGGATAGAGAGATCCTAATGTAGGTATGTTTCGGACACAATTCGGGTGGTTTACCCGATGCTCTCCCGTTTCAACAAGTAACCATGTCCAACCATGACGATCATTCAATAGCACGCGCAGAGATGACGTTCATCAGAGCGACATCCGAGACTCATCGCATCTCATCGCATACACCAACACGCGGCTTTCTCCACAATATATGCATATCAGGTCATCAAAGTTAGAGGAATGGTGTGTTAGCTGAATGAATGCACTAAATTCGAACTTGAAGCCCAAGGTCTGTACTCAACCTGTTGTCAGGCGCCCTGATGGACACTATGTGCATCAACTCAAGGTAAATTTATGCGGCAAGACATTGGACGGTCGTGGTAACTATCACCCAAAGTAGGAACGTTGTCTGTGTGTATTTTGACGGGTTTACGGTCGCTGTTTACCTGTACATCCTTGCTAAGCGAGCTCTTCGACGTTCTGATCTGTGCACTGCCCTGGTCTGAATGAAGGCTGNGAAAGCTCGCACAGGTAATCAAACCAAGGGAAAGCTTCACTTTAAATCTAACCCACTTCCTTCAAAACTCCAAAGCTCGCATGGACGACCCTTATCCAGCTAGGACCTTGGTTAATGCCTTTGTCGAACTCGTGAAGCATATCGAGGATATTTCTCTAAAACTTAGCCAGTACGGGGGTTTGCGATCGTATCCTTACTGAAACTCATGTCAGCCAAGTCAGTTGCATTTTATGCTGTTGAAGCCCTGGAATATAGCTCCACATAACCGGATGCGCTGGATAACACTAGACAGTATCATGCGACAAGGATACATTCTTTGTATAGCGAGCCTCAATTATTCCCAATATCTCACGGACTCTGTCTTCAATACAAAAGCAGGAGAGGTCTATGGGGACGATACAGCCAGAAAGCAAGTGGTAGAGGAGTCCGTGATCCTACTCAAATCTGTCGAAGAATTCCGCGTTTCCTTGCAGCCAGTTAGTCAGGGTGATATTTCCCTTAGCAGAATGTTTTACTCATTCAGAGTTCAGTTGCACGATCAAGATTTCTCTTCATCCATCACAGATAATGCTGAAGTGGCCGACTGTTTATCGCCTGATAGTGAGTAGTTTGCGGAAATTACAAAGAAAGGACTGATTTTCTCCAGGTTTCTGGAAGGAAATACAGGAATCGCTCCCCTTACAGAAGTTAACCTGGCTAATGAAGATGATTCGGACTATTGAGTCCAACTTCACGCCTGAATTATACTCCGCGAAGCTGAACCTACAGCATATCACCCGCGACGAGCTAAGATGGATATGCCAAGACCGTCTTCTCAGGGTTCGTTCATTTATATCTGTTTCTTTTTGCACCTTTAACACAAATATTTCTAGATTTGTCTATGTACAATGAAGCTACAGAGCCAATACCTTGAGACTTCGCAATCCGCCATACCCTTGAAACATTCTTTACTCAGAGATCTCTCGCCTGGCGCCTCTCAAGTGTCTAGCAACGCCAAAATGGCCATCTCTCAACTTCTTAACTACCTGAATAATCCACCCTGGCTGCTATTGGCGTTCGAGCTTCGGGACCCTATACTGAGGAGGCACATCATTTACGACTTGAGCCTTATTCAATCCTCAAGTTTACCCATGTATGTGACCTTGCCTAGATTGTGGATGTCGACTCTCAATGATCTCTCAGGGTTCCAGGCGCACCTGAAGAACTACATCTTCTAGCACCGACGTACCTTCATATTCTGAGTCAAATAACTGTTGCAGCATCGAAAATTTTGGCCATTGAAAAGCGACTATATGACTTGAGATCGACCGGTTACCCTCACTTGCTAGTCTTAAAAGACCCTGCATCTATTCTCGCTCCTGTATTTGAAGCAATGTCCGGTGTTCAAGGTGCTGTCAGAAAGGCTCGAGATGCGGTTCAGTCTCTGCATGGGCTACTGGAAGATGTACGTGTCAAGCATTTGTATTTACGAAACGACCGTTTAATATTTACCCCTGCTAAAGTTAGAGAAGGGACTTGAGTATCAAAATCCACAAGAAGATCCTCTCAACTCAGAAGGTGAGCTTCATCTTCGCGCAAGGGACTTCTTTACTAGTTCGAAGCTTATTTATTATAGGTGAAATACCTTGCATGAAGTGTATCATGGGCGATCTGAGCCGTCACACCAAGTTCTTGCTGGCGGAATCCCTGAATGATCATCATCTTACTGGAATTACTAGGAGAGACGACGAGGAAGCGGAGAAGTCTGATTATGCTAAGCTTGTCGAGGATCTCACTTTCGAGTTTATCGGGTCGTCGAGAGATCGCACGAGAATCGAAGAAATCAAGTATTTTCTGAACGGTGATCTCCGTCCCCTAACGGAGCTATATGCATCTTCCCCAGCTTCATTACAAGCCATTTTCTCCTCTGAGAAGTCGGAGCCGATTTGGTCCTTCTTACTTGCACGGTCGAGGGTGATTGAATCTCAGGTAGAGCCTGCGTACGCCGATCCAGATCAAGACAAGCGGAGGCTGGCTGCGTGTAAGGAGAGGAGGCTACAGATCATTCAAGCTGCTCGAGGCAGCGAGAGGAGGTCATGGGTTTCTCGGGTCATCCGAAGACTCAGCTGGAAGGGAAGGTTGGGCGATATTCGAGATGATCCAGATTCAAAGTAGAGAGGTCTAAACATGAATAATCGGTCATATTATCGTTTACGGCCCACGCATCTTCTCCTACCCCAATGAATACAACTCAGGCGCAATACGCCTCTTGACTTGCGATGCTTTCTCAAAATTCAAGGATTATGGCTTAGAGTGATATTCTAGATGAACAATGACGACAAGCATAGACGCTGGGAGTACCGGAGGTATTCTTTTGGAGAGGGAATGTAGCTTTGTTCACATGAAAAAGACCCCTGGAGTAGAGCACAGTTGCATTCAATACTCCTGAGCTTGACAAGCCGGATACGTTCGTATCAGTGGACAGCTGCCAGAAGCGCCGACCCAGAGTTATATTTTTTTTCGTGATGGACATTGGAGTGTCAATATGTTTAGGCAGAAGTTGTCAAGCGAGATCGGAAGCGTCAGTCTGAATGGTACCTTTCTGCATTTTGGTGGGGTAGTGCATGACTTGGTACTGAACTCGTTCTAGTTGAAGCTAGGACCCTTACCGCTGAACTCGGAAAGTCCTTACTACCATTGAAAGGATAACCATGAAGATACCGGCTCAAGTTGAGGACTACATAAACTTGTGATTTGTTTGACGTGTTGTCTTTTGTACGCGTGCCACATGAGAGACATAGGGTCCCACGTTGGGGATTTATCTTTTCAAGCGACGCAGAAGGCTCAGAACCAAAACTTCGGTAATGCATGAGTTTGAAGTGAGAAACCGTCTTCAATGGCGTCGATTGCGCTACAGTTTTGATTCGTTCAGCTGATACCCATCACCGCGGCCTGATAGGCAGCGCTATTGTGTACATGGCATGTTCCAAAATGATAGGTTTGCCGATAAATAAGTACGTGAGCGTTGGCGTTTTCCGTGTCATCAAACGTTGGTATTGTCAATCATGATGATATAGCAATTAAAGCATCGGTTCTTCATCATCCAAGAATTGTCGGCATCAGGACTAACGAGCAGGAAGCCTGGGTGTTACTCGCTCAAAACGAAGACTTGAGTGAGGCGCAGGGCTAATACAGCATAGAGAAGTATGAAGCGTCGGAACTCGGAGAAGCAAGGAAGCTTTTCAGGACACAGATCACCGGTACTCGACCCTTTTCTCTATTCAAAGTAAACAGCCGTAGATGAAGCTTATGCCAAATTCAAAGAATTATCGAATGATCCTTCAAAATGGCTAAGGGTGAGCTCGGATAGGATTACTGGAGGTAGAGAGAAATCCTAGTTGAAGTCGAGCCAGCCTAGTTGTCTACACGCTCATACTCACTGGCTTGAATCGCTATGAGTTTGCCTTTTCCCAATAAGATGAAATAAGATGAGGTTACACAAGCTGGGAACTTCTTCGGTAGGCCGCCGTATTACTTGAACCTGAACCCGGTTCCCGGAAAGCAGTGACAACTTGACGGGTGAATTCAGGGAAGCCAACCGTCGAATCCAACTACTGACATGTACTCGGCCCCTCACTTACCACCTTCTTCAGCCCAGAAGCTGGCTTAGCAATGAACCCTACACCATTGCCTCCAGCTGTTCCTCCTTAAATAGCAGGTAATGCTCCACTCCTCCATAGTAACAGCACTTTCCTCATGGCTTTCAAACACAAGTTCCAATGGCTTTTTGGGTTGGCGCTTCTGAGTCTCCAAGCCTCTCGAGGTGCAGACGTATTCCAGAGCATGGATGATCTACCAGAAGGTGTCAATTACGACTTCATTATCGCCGGAGGTATGCCGTTTTGTTCAAACTCTAGACTTGGAAGCTCATCCCTCTTTCCGACTAGGTGGAACGGGAGGTTCTCTTGTTGCCACGCGTCTCGCACAGAACCCGAATTGGAAAGTTTTGGTCATCGAGGCCGGAATATCGTATGTATTACCCAGCCTTTCCTTGCAATTATTGAGTATTTATGTATACAGAAATGAGGACTTCTGGGAGACCCGTGTACCAGCGTTCTGGCCACTGCTCTGGAATACACGTATGGACTGGAATTTCACAACCGTACCCCAGACAGGCCTGAACAACCGAGCCGTGAATTATCCCAGAGCCAAGATCTTGGGAGGATGTAGCTCGCATAGTCAGTCGTCCCCATATTATGAGATAACTGACTTATAATCACTTTAAATTAGACGCTATGATCTACACCAGAGGCTCTAAAAGCGAGTGGGATCAATACGCGCAGCTTGGGGGTAATGCCGCATTAAAATGGAACACCATATTGCCCCTGTTGATGAAGGTAAGATATGAAGTGCGGCGGAGGAAATAGTGCGCTTACACGAGTTCAACAGGCCGAGAAGTGGACTCGCGACGCGCAGGCTCTCAGCGATTCAGGTCATTACAACCCCGCGTTCCATGGAAAGACAGGTCAACTATCGGTGCAGGCTCCGTATATGCAGCATCCCTTCAACAACCTACTCATTCAGGCATCCCAAGAACTCCATTCCGAGTTCCCTTTCAATCTTGATTGGAATGACGGGACTCCTATAGGAACAGGTGAGCAGGATTTTCAATTGAGTTGGCAATTTCAACGAATGACAATCGCACGCAGCCTGGAATCAATTCACCATTGATTCAATGGCGCAAAGGAGCAGTGCTGCAACAGCCTTCCTCAGCCACACAAGCGACAACGTTCATATCCTGCTCAACACACAGGTGACGAGAGTGCTCCCTACTGCAGCCAACAGTACAGATTTCCGAAAGGTTGAATTTGGGCCAGACGCTACGTCGCTCAAGCAGCTTACGGCAAAGAAGGAGGTTATCGTCTCGGGCGGTATCTTTGGAACGCCATCGATCCTATTGCATTCGGGTATCGGCGATAGGACAGAACTTCAAGCGGCTGGCGTCCCTGCCATTATTCACAATCCGAGTGTGGGAAAGAACCTCTCAGACCAAGTAACGGTATTTGTCACCTTTGGCACGAACCTTACTGCCACTGTGTAGGTTTTTGTATTTTTCTTACCTGTTGTCCGAAAACTGAATATCCGCGCTATAGCTATGATCAAACCTCGGCGTTCGATGAATGGAACACCACACAAACCGGTCCCCTCACGCAGACTTTCCCCCTTGAACCACATGAGTTTCATCCGACTTCCGGCCAATGCCCCTCCGTTCAGCCAAGAGGGCTTCCCTGATCCAACAGCCGGAAGTGATGCCGCTCACGTTGAATTCACATTCTTCCAGGTTGGTGCGCCCGACCCAGCAAACGGCGTTGACAACTCAACACTCCAAATATACCTCAGCAATGTCCATCCCACTTCTCGTAAGTACTATTGGGCTATTGGAAATTTGGCTAATTATCAAACATTCTCCGCATGTAGGGGGCTCTGTCACTATCTCTAGCTCCAATCCATTCGACTACCCAGCGATTGACCCTGGTATTCTCGGCGAAACTGCAGATATGTCAATCTTGCGTGAAGGGTTCCGAAGCCTGCGAAGATATCTCTCTGCTCCCGCATTCCAAGGTGTTATCTACGGCTCTGTCGTGCCTCCAGCAAATGCCACCTCTGATGAAGATCTGGAAGCTTTCTTGAGAAGCTCTGCTAGTTCTTGGCTACACGGCGTCGGGTCTGCTACCATGTCACCACATGGTGCTTCGTGGGGTGTAGTCGATCCCGACTTCAGGGTCAAAGGTACTACTGGTTTGAGAGTGGTCGACGCTTCTGTTATCGTGAGTACTCAAGCTTTTTTTTGCGAACGAACGTCTGATTGTTTTTCAGCCTCGTTCTCCAAGCGCACACACTCAAGCTCCAACTTACGGATTCGCGGAGTTGGCTAGTTTGATGATAGCCGCACAGTACCATTGATACTCTTCGAGTTTCTTAGCATCTGTTGTCCGGTTACCCCATGTTTTAAGCCAATAATTTTGTATAGCAAATCAAATGGCTTCTTAGATTTTGATCCCAACATATTTCTTTAGTGTGTCATTGTTGAGCCTGAATCCTGGGACGCATAAATCTAATAGTATATCATGGTACGTGAACATGCGAAACGATAGCGATGCATTGGTTAGATTGACGAGGAACAGTTGAAACGTATGATGTGATGTCGTTAGGTATGTGTATGTATGCACGTTGAGGGATACTGAGTACACAGAGCGAGCGAGCAAAGCGACAAATCGAGAGATATAAATTGAATGTCATGTCATTAGGGAAAGAGTCGTGCACACCGATAAATTGTCAAATGGAAAAAAAGGAAGAAATATCATCGAGAAAAGAAACAAGCGCCTTACCCGAGCGCTAACACGATCACCCGAGAACCATATCGTTCCCGGGCGGAGCACCACCGCCGCCTGCCCTACCACCAGTCCCACCAGCCCCAGTAACAGTCTCGGCCCTCCTTCTCCCATGTGGATGTGTTCCTTCAACAGGACTCTGCGCTTGTTGCTGTCGAAGTAGTGTATTATGCTGTTGAGCTCGGGTGAAAACCGCAGCGGGCAGGTCGCCCATCACAGTGACATGGACGGCTCTCCGCGTCGGAGCAGGTACAGGAGCCGCCGCCGCCGCCGCCGCCATCGGCCGATGTTGCAAAGTGGTAAACGGGGCAGTGTTCGTCGCGGTATCAGTCCCGTCCTCCCTTCTCTCCCTCTCCCTCTCTCTTTCGCGTTCTCGACGTTCTCGGCGTTCTCTTCTTGCTGCACCTGCAACTACAACAACGCCTGCTTGGGATTCTTCTTCCGCATCGCCATCACCGGGTGCAGCATGATGCCCATGACGATCAGCGCGTTCGTGGTGTCCATCCTCATCGACATCTCTCGCACTACACCAAAACCTATGCCCTTCACTCCATGCCGTACTCTGACATTCCTTCCCACAGTACTTGGCCTTCCTGCATCGTCGACATTTCGCGAATTCGCGTGGATATGACTCCCATCGGCCGCAGAGCACTACATTTAAGGGAAGATATTCACGAAACGATGATCAGAACTCAATCCCAGAACGATAGAAGAAATTCAACTCACTATTAGCACACTGCCTTATCCCTCCTCTCACATCATCCTTCCGGCACGCATTCCTCATAACCACAGCAGCCCAATACTGGATCTCAGGCGGTAACCTTGGAATACCTGCACCACCATTCAAAGCCAACTCACTCGTCGAAGGTTTATACGTGAACCTCTCGACGAGACTAAACACGTTGACTTGCTTCGGGCCTGACGGTGTCGGCGATGACGAGCTAGCGTGGTTGGTAGCCGTAGCTGGTGACGTAGGTGATGTAATTGCAGGGACGTTGAGCATCGAAGTCGAGGCGGACATCAGCGTCGCCTTTTCTTTGCCGGGTTTCACGGGCGCTGGCGATATCGGTCCACCACCACCAGGCATATTTGGACTCATAACACTCGACCCATTAAAAATCTTGAAATAACTCCCATCTTTCTGCATCGGCGGGGGAATACCCGTACCTGAACCCATCACACCCTTGCCTTTCCCATTCCCTCCTACACTCGGACCGACGTGCTGACCACCTGTATTTGAGTGAGCGAGCGTAGCTGGATGGAAACTCGGTCGAGGTTTGTAAAAGGCTTGGCGAACGTGAGGGTATTTGCTGAGATAAGCGAGGAGTTGTAAGCCGAGCAACACGTCCTCGTCACGATAAGGGCCAGGATACTGTGTTGGTCCGCCCGGTGGAGTCGTCCCGCTCGTCGTAGCCGTCGAAGGTGTGTTTGTCGTGCCGGTACCTGGTCCACTACCAGGTATGAGGCTAGGTACGATGTTCGTGATGGTGTTGGTGATCGGGACACCGGTTGAGGTAGTGAAACTTGCATTACTAGCAGTCGAGGAAACCGCTTGAACAGCGGTCGGGCGATGGTCAGCTCTGAGTGTAGATCTTCCCGTAACGGTCCCTGTAGGTGAAACTTCCGCCATCGTCAAGTTGGAAGGTCCAGCGTGCGCGTTCGGACCGGAATTATTCCGGTTCAAATTCGAAGGGCCAGCTACGCTGATCAACGGCTCGATAGCCGGTTCAGGAGCTGTGCCTGATCTTCCTCTGGTACCCAGGATGACTGACGAAGAAGGAATGATAAGTCGTGAAGGGGGTGGAATGAATCCTGGCTGCTGATCTCGAGGTGGACTGTGGTCAGCCGAAGGTGGTAAACCAACTACCGCCGCTCGTGGTGTAACGTCTGGTGGCTGATTGAACGGAGTCTCACGATGTCGTTCTCGTTCGTGATGCCGTAGGGTACCGTGTCGAGTGACAAGTGGTACACCCACGGTAAACCTCGGGGTTGTATCGATAGCGCCAGGTGCTCCTGGAGGTGCGCCCATCGCGAAGTCTTCATTCGCCTGCTGATCGAGTGAGACGATGCCGTCCTCAACTCCTACTCCTCCTATAGCGCCCATTCCGACACCAGCATTCCCGTTGAACCCTAGATCCCCGAGATCTTCGTTGATGATAATGTGGTGCGCCGGTGTGGTATGAGGAGCATTGTCATTCGAGACAATGCCTACTGCTGCCGCTGCGGTGGCTGCGCGACGAGACATTGTTTGGCGAGTATGAAGAGCGACAGATCCAGGAGGGGCTTGAGGAACTTGAGCGGCGTTTGGGGGGGCAGCGCCAGTGGCGGTTGAGACTGAGCTCAACTGAGTCGACAGATTTTTATCATCCATGTCGACGTCGTTGTCACCCTCACCCTTGGGCTCTGCGTTCTCATCGTCCTCGGTTTCGGTCTCTGGGCGAGATGTGTCGGTCGAGTGCGTTAGCGAATTGTCCGTAGTGGTTGATTGTTGAATTGAGTGGGAGGAAGAGGGTCGTGGTGGTGCGGAGCGGCCGTTTACGATCGTTGAGTTCAAGATGTTGCTTGACCACTGGGCGTGGCGTATCGTGGGAGGAGCAACTTGTTGTGGTTGGACATTGACGGTTTCCCATATCGGGCGCGCGATGACAGTCCTGCTGCGTTCGCGATGGGTGGGCNTTACATACACGGCAGCAGTGGTCGTGGTCGTCGTGGGTGTACCGGTTCCCAAAGGCGTAGCGGCTGTAGAATTCGCTGCCGTTGAGAGATCAGTGTCGCTGTTTGACGCAGAGGCGGAGATGGGTGTGGAGGTGGTGGAGGTGAGGGACGGGCGAAGGGGAGTGGTTAGAAATGAGGAATTGCCGGCCGTTGTTGTATTAGATGACGCAATCAGCGAGAAGCCCCTTTCGTCGGTTCTGGGGCTGGGCGAAACGTCCATCGAGTCGTCCTGGAAAACACTCAGTAGAGTAGCTAAGGAATAAAAGATATGGCTCACCTCTTCATCACGAAAATTGCGTAGGGTATCTTGTCTAGCGTGTTGAGGGTGGATCTGTAATTGCTGTCGTGTGGGCCGTTGGGTGGCCTGCTGCTCCATTTGGGTACGTTGCAGCGCCCTCGTCAACGCTGCCGCCTCTTCTCTCTGACGACTCTCGATTGCGGCCTGCCTCCTCGCGTGCCGCTGTTCTCGTGTCTCTCTCGGCGCACCAGTGACACTCGAGCTAGGGCCAACCGCAAAACCTTTGCTGGCTAGCCAAGCCTCGAGGATACAGCCCACGACATCAAGGGTGCCGGCCTGCACCACTCGTCGTCGGATCTGTTCGCTGCCGCGAACGCCGATGTTGACGACGCATTGGAAGGCGAGAGAAAAGCGATAGGCTGCATGCTTGTCGAACTGGGTGGGATTCAGGATGGGTATCGATTTAGGCGGACGAGAGGACGGAGGGAGGAGACCGTATATCGCCGATGGGTTCTCTGGCGGCGGCGGAGAGAAGCAGAAGTCCTGGAGGAGCTTGACCAGGCGTTCAAGCCCGCCGTCCATCGTCATGATCTCGCGAATCCGCGGCGACGTCGACGTCAGATACGTCAGGTGTGTGAGCGAGTTGAACAGCGGCAGCGGCGCTGTGCTGTCCAGCGCTGACTGTTCTTCAGTTCATGGCGCTGTTTCGAGGCTGCTAGCCACTCACCGCGGCGGTCATAGAGCTGGGAAGTGATGCACACACAGGCCTTGTTCTGGNCGGGAAGGCAAGTTCGACTCCCGCATCGTCGGAGGGTGGTGGATGTGAGCTAGGCTGTGGGCTGTGCGGCGGCGTCGAGGGGCACGGTGAGGAGATGTCGCTGGTCGTTGTCGCCGACGATCAACAACACCGGTCCTGCCTCATGCTGTTTGCCTCTGTTTATGCCCCTGACTCAGCCGCGGCCCGGCGCTACCTCCTCCTCGACCTGAACGTTGAACAATGAATCGCGACATGTACGGCGCGCCCTGCAATGTTACGAATAGGAAGTATCCCACTGCGCTCACCCTGCTGCTCCCCCAGCCCCACTCCAGAGAGCGCCGTACGCGATCGCTGCTCGAGATATGTTTCTATTCTAATGCTTAATCTACAGCTCGCTCACCTTCGGCAGTGCTGGGGTATAACCCCAGATGGAGAGTATCGAATGAGCCGAGAGTCACCCAACTTGGAGTATAGATTCAGCTTCCTCTTCCGTGCGTATCGTGTAGAACTACCCGCCACATATCAGAGACTGACATGTCTCTGGCGACCCCTAATGCAGTCGACTACAGTATGGACGCCTTATTCGAAGGCGGCTATTGGCATATGATACCCGAGGCCTCCGTTCTCCAACATATCAGCGATAACTGGGATAACCCGAAAGCGCTGTGCAGGACATATCTGAACGTGAGTGTCCCTTGTTCACATCACCATCGGCTATCAATAACGACTTGTAGGTCCCACGATATTGGACCTATAGATTTCACGTTGCGCATAGGAAAACCCTACCAGCGTTTTGCTACGACACCACGAAAAAGGATGATACCACTTATGATGGGCAGATTCCCGTTATTGACGTGGATGAGTATTATAAGGACGAGCCCAGAGATAGCGAGACAGACGAGGGTGATCTCGATGACGGCGGGATAGACGAGGATAAGCTCGAGGTCAAGCTGTGGCCTTTTACAGGATACACGTTCAAATCACGCGCGTCGCCTCTCCACGTTATATACAACTTAGGGATAAAGCTCTCCACGAGTGACGCCGAGGCCACATGGATCAATAAAGACACTGCTCCGCCGCATCTCAGAGATGCCTGCGATGACTTTCGGATCGTTCGGGACATCTATAGGAAGTGGGCTCAGTCAGACCGCCCATCTACAGGCGGAGCAGCTACGCCGACCGCAAAGATCAGGGGTACCAAGCGACACCGTCCTTCTCCTGGGTCTCCTTTCGCTAACAGCGTTACCCCAAAGCATGCCAAACGCCACAGACAGCAACGCCGCCATAATGAGGATGGTGCACTAGGATCTGAGAGGGCGAACTGTGGAGGAACCACCCCCGGTCATTCTGTCTCTGGGCTTGATCTCGACGACCACGAACGGCAGATTGGGCTGGAGGCTATGGACATTGATTAGCCATTGGAAAATTTGATTCGGCGAACGTGAATGAATGCATCTTGACTGAGTATACAATTTTCTTGTAAAACACCGCTGTGATTCTTATACGAGCATGGGCTTATCAGACCAGAGACAAATTATGATAGTTGAGCCCGCAAGTGGAGTCGTACCAGACATCATACCCCGCGTATCCCAGTTTCCTTTGCCCTCTCATGTACTGATCTGGGATTTGCTCTCACTGTTTCATCTCGTCGGCTTTGACTTCGTAGGCTACCCCTTGCAAATACGATAGTGGCTAGCGTCCGAGCATCAAACGGCAATTAAGAAGAGTGCAGCCTCCTGCTGTTGGCCTCTATTTATTTCCTTAACTCCCACTTGCACGCCGCCCTCTCTCCCTCGTTAACTCTTCATTGCGCACGAAACCATTTTGTCCGGCCCCGGGCTTCATTCGGCCAAGTGACTTTATTGAGAAATTTCATTCCACAGAGCGATCAAGAGGTCTTGCAAAACGCTCTCGAGCACCATAACTCACCTACAGGCTCCACATCTAGCTCTGGGCAATGCGTCGCTTGTCTGAGAGGTATTTCGAAGTGAGAAGTCTTGGAAAATAATGCGAGTTGTACCGTCATCCAACTTCTCCCATATTTTGACTAATGTCAAGGTCAAACCGTTAGCGATTTTGAGCACTAGAAACGCATACGACGCAAAGCTTCAAGGCTGTAGTAGCAATGGCGGTTGAGTCAGAGGTGTGATATTCAACTCATTTGCTCCTCACCCATCATCCCCTGCTCCTGGCCGTCCCCGAATATCATCACCCTCCGCCAGTCCCGCCAGTTCCGCTTCACCAACATCATCCATCATGGGTCCAACATCCCCCCTCGCACTAAGGCACATGCTACAAATTCCTCCCCCAGCCCTTTCGGCGTCGACGCCGTTATGATGCCACAGTTTTTGTTCGGCGGTGGTGGATTTTGAGATGGGCTTAGCGGGGTTTGGAGGTTGGCATGTGGGCTCAGCGGTCTCTCGCAAATAGTCGGTCGCATGAGGAGCAATTCGAGGACCAGCTTCAGGTATGTCTTCATTTGTCCCTGAGTGAGAAATTGATGTCAATTCGCATGTTTTCTAGCAGCTTACGGATTTCAACAACGTGTCTCAGAACGTCAAGGCGTTGCTCGTTGCGGGTGGGAATGTACATTCATTGATCGAGTAATGGTGCATTGTAAAATTTATATGATTTTGATCCTTGCTTGTTTCTTCCATAGCCGTTTTGAGCCCTAATGCCAGAAACGTTTTGTTAAATTTTGTGTACTTGTCAATTCGAATAACAAACCTTCAATGATCATTCAATTGATCTGGTGCTCTGACACATAGGGATACTGTGATTTTGAGTTCTCATCACTCGACTTGTACGAAGGCTGTTACTGCTACGGCTCGCTATTACACCTTCAGTCATGATGCTCTTAATGCTAAATTGGCACCACGGGATATAGAGTATACACCGGACGATCCAAGGGCGATATTTGACATTTTATTTGCCCCTATTTGTTTTAAAGTGCTCATGGACATTCCACAACCGCATTGGCCCCTTGGACGTCCAACCACAAGTCTCCCCTCCTCTGTGCNGGCCACAGCCCACGTATTGTTGTNTATGCCAGTTTTCCCAGTTCCTCCGTCNAGNTGTATGACACAGTCTGCCCTCGACCCTACCGTATCGCGCACTCAAGTCGCCGAGAGTTGTTGACTGGTGTCCGAGCCACCGCCTGGCTCCCATGTAACTAACNCTGGTCAGCCGATTAGACTCTCGCAGTATACGAGGCTCTATCGTGATCAACGCTGTGTGAGTGGTCCATCAGGCAATCCGTGGACCACGCTGGCCACAGTCTTCTACCAGGTGAGGAGCAGCATCCCTGTGCCAATAAGGCCACAACCGTGTCTTACCTACGAGCCAACTTACAGGAACCTCTCCTCTCGTTTTGACCAATATACGTGCTACTACCTCGCTAAGGCCTGGCATAAAGTCCGCTTCTCAAAACTGCCACCTAATACAATACTTCGGTTGGTGGTGGTGGACTTTGAAATGGACTTAGCGGGGTTNGAAGGTGGGCTCGGCGGTACAGGCTCGACACTGTCTCTCGCAAATATTCGGTCGCCTGAGGAGCGACTCGAGGTCCAGCTTCAGGTATGTCTTCGTTGTGTGTGCTGAGTGAGAACTTGATGTTAAATCGCGTGTTTTCCAGCAGCTTAGGGATTTCAACAACGTGTCTCAGAATAATGGGGCGTTGCTCATANCGGTTGGGAATGTACATTTAGTGATCAAGTAATGGTGGATTGTAAAATTNGTGTGATGGTTTTGATGTCCGCTTGNTTCTTCNATAGTCNGTTTGAGCCCTAATGTCAGAAACATTGTGTTAAATTTTGTGTACTTGTCGATTCGAATAACAGATCTTCAAATGACCATTCAGTTGACCTTCTNCCCGAAACATGGGNATGCTGTGATTTTGAGTTCTCATCACTNGACTCGNACGAAGGCTGTTACTGCTACGGCTCGCTCTTACACCTTCAGTCATGATGCTCTTTATGCTGAATTGGCACCACGGGAATATAGAGTATACACCGGACGATATGTCACATTTATTTGCCCCTATTTGTTAAAAGTGCTCATGGACATCCCACGACCGCATTGACCCCTTTGACATTCAACCACGAGCCTCCCCTCCCAATGCTGCCTCTACGCGGGCCACAGCCTACGTATTTGTATCTGTGCCAGTTTTCCCAGCTCTGTCGAGATGTATGACCTGGAGGCTACGGTATCGCAAACTCAAGCTGCCGAGAGTTGTTGACTGGTGTCCGAGCGACCGCCTGGCTCCCATGTAATTGACGCTTGTCAGCCAAATAGACTCTCGCAGTATACGAGGCTCTATCATGATCAACGCTGTGTGAGTGGCCCATGAGACAATCCGTGGACCACGCTGGCCACAGTCTTCTACCAGGTGAGGAGCAATGTCCCTGTGCCAATAAGGCCACAACCGTGTCTTACTTACGAGCCAATTTCCAGAACCTCTTCTCTCGTCTCGACCAATATACGCGATACTACCTTGCTAAGGACTGGCGCGAAGTCCGCTTCTCAAAGCTGCCACCTTCAGCAGGATTCCAGCCCCTCATCCTTCTCCCACCCTTCCTCGATTCCCAACGTATCCAACGTGTCCGCAAGTATGCCAAAACGACCCGCGTATACTGTGAGAATCATATCATCTGACATGAAACCCTCATTTAACCGTCCTATTGTTGTAGATTCCTTTCCCTCGTGCCACTACCACAGCGATGCCCGAAAACGCCAGCGCTCCAGCAACGACATGACAGATTCCAGGTGGAACAACTCCGAAAGCAGCGAAGACGAGAAGGAACGAGAGGATGCAGCGCTCGATCGCCAGGAGGTAGATCGGGTCGTGAGAGAGAAGGGGTTGAAAGAGAAGGGGAACCTACAATCCGCGGTGATATTGGAATGACGATAGGAGAGATGAGGCAGGAGGAGGAGACGAACCGGCTGCCCAGAAGGACCTGGGCACACACCAAGTCCGCCAGCGCCGGCGACGACGACAGGCAGCTACCTAAGTACAACATTCACCCTCCCAAAAATCCGCGGCTAACACACAGGTCAAGATCGACTTCAAGCAACGTTGTGTGCGTGTCGAAGCCCTCAATATTTGCAGGTCTAGAGGGCCGGTAGACCCGATAACGAGTATGCCGGGTGAGCACATTATCAATCCTGTTACCAGTTCCCGCTGACAAGCAAAAATACCTCTCGTCAGCACGCTACAGCAAATATGTCCTGAACCACTCCAGGATCACTCGCCGCCTCGTCGACATCCACCCCACTTCACCACCTCCAGGCCCACAGGCACCCACGCTCTCTACCCCCACTGATGTCAATGAGTTCCACACCCAGTCCTCCCACCTCTTCCACACGACCAGCATCCCTCCATCCACCATCGTCATTCTTTTCACGCGTCCTGACGCTGATCACGAGATCCCAGGAGGACCGAAGGCTCATCACCAGCCGCTCGGTGCCTAGCACGGCGTACGGGTTATGGGACAGCCGCCAACGCTCCTACCTGAAGAGGGGGAAAGTCATGTACGTAGTGGGCGAGGTTGTTGCATAGTGGAGAAATACTGTACAACATATCTTAGATAGAGGTAGTTCTTGACATTCCATTCCCTCCACCAGCCCTGCACTAGAGTGTATCTGCAAGGACTTTAAGTGAGATTCTCGCTGAAAGTGACAGCATTCTCGCCGAATCCACTAGCGACTCCACCAATGTTCCACAGACCTCACTATACTACTTTTGATGCTTATTTCAGAGCAAGAATTTGAGAGGTTCACTCGGGCTCAATTGACTGATGAACAAAGGGTTGCAAACCTAAGAAGGGAGGCTGGACGAAACCATCCTTGACCTGATCAAGCAGGCCTTGACTTCACCTCAGAGCCTGACTGAGAAACTGCTCCGACTGTGACATAACACATTTATTTAGTGTGGTGTTGGGTTAAGAAATTTTTCTGAAAGTGAGTGGGGCCTCATTCTCTGAAATTTCTTTGAAAACCCACTGCAGATATACTCTACTACATAATTACATATCATCTATAACTTAGTAATTGCGGTAATAATCTACGGTCCACAAGTAGGCCCGTCCTTTTTTTCCTGCCAAGACTTTTCGGACAGGAAATTCCTGTAAGGACGAAAAAAGGCAACCTAAGCGCCCAATTTCGAACAGGAAATCACCTTCGTAGCCGCCGAAATTTCCTGTGACTTTTTCCTGTTGTCCTAAAGGTTGGTTTTAAGTGTTTTCGAGACAGGAAGTTCGGCCGTAGCGCCGAAATATTCCGTCCTAGCCGCCGAAATATCCTGTGAACACATCCGGTGCCTCTAAAGGACGAGTTTTTTGGTGTTACGAGACAGAAAAAAACTGCTATAGCGCCGA
>JANIEX010000737.1:0-21118 GCA_027627405.1 Leucocoprinus birnbaumii
TTGATAGGATCTACACATTTCACCAACGAATGGTGCAAGAGGGTGCAAGTGGGCATGGCACTCCTTTTATCGCAAAGGTCCTACAGTTGTGTACCACGAGAAAATCCACAAAGGTGACGTCGTTTTACTCACCCTGATAACATTGTTGTTGCTAGTCTCCCTCGGAGTCGTGTGCTGTGGCGTTTCGGGAAGCGACAGACATATGTCAAAGGGATAAAGGTTGACGATTTTCTCTGAGCTATTCCTTTCGGATTTACATCCTTCGATACGGTTGTTACAACGCGTTTATTTAAATGCAGCCGAACATTGCAGTGAAATTTGCTTTTGTCCCTCTTGTTCCGAGTTGTCAACTCGTCACCAAGACACAAAACGCCCCCTATATCTGACACCCCCAAAATCTCACTCTAGGCGAGACGCAAGTTACAAATGTTCCCTCTAAAACCATCTCATCGCCGAAAGACACAATCTCTCATTGGTTCACAGTGCCAGTCTTTTCATATATGCCCTTCCAATCAATAATGCCAACGAACACCGCCGATCCCATAGAAGCTGTCAACATGAGCAGCTCGGAAATTTCACTCGAAAGCTCCTAAGAAGCTGATCAGAAGCCTGAGCTTATCATCTGGGCTTCACCCGGCACCTTCGCGTCCTTCTATTTCGGATGTACGAAGACGACTGATGCTTTGAGGGCCTGGGCCTTAGAGGTGTTATCTCATCCAGTCAAGAGTCAACAACGCATAGTAAGTCGAAATACGAAAGCAAATCGAAGAAGTTATAAATATACATGGTACAGCGTGTAATTACCAATCAAGAAACGGCACTATCAATGTTCGCAGTGCCAATCCAACCTCTACCGCCTCTCTTTCACGAAGTAATGCAAACAGAGGTAACTCATAGCCGTAAACGTAACAAAGAAAATACCCAGCAATGAGATATTCGGCCACCAGTACGACTAGAAAGCCCACACTCATTAGTGCTCAGATTATCACAGCCAACACTTGGTCNCTCACCTGCGCCCTCAAACCAAACGTCGACAAAATCGTGGCNGCAGGAACATCCAACTCAACGCCATACTTGACTTCCTTCAACTGCAGGTACCGTAACTCATTCACAGCGAGTGCTTCAAATGCAGCATGGAAGAAAGAGATAGTNTGTAGCCANTGGAATGCGACAGGTACGGTTTCGCGGTTGATGAGGAGGCCGGTGAACATAAGACTGTCAACGGGTNTCAATANTCGACCATCTCTGAGTTCCGATACACGCACTTGAATAACATGACTAGAGTTCCGACCAAGCTTGCCACACTAATGCTGTCGAACACGATCGAGAGTAGGAGGACNACACTCGCAGTGGTCAAGTTGAAAAGGACCAGAGCAAGCATGAACTTCCAGAAGGCGACNACNGTGGGCACGAGCCCGACCAATCCATAGACGATGCCACCGAACATGAGAGGCGGGACAAGGCGTAAGGGGAGGATGTCGAAGAGGATCTAGACAAAATGGCTGAGCGACNAGTCGAATTACACCGACATGAGATTTACCTTGGANGAAAAGTATGTGAACGTCGAGTAGTAGCCATTGGCGCTGNATNAATCATGAGAATCAAGCTGACTCATAGATGAAATACTCTTACCGCTCCCTCATNAAGAGNATCCTCTCATTTGCGAACAAGCCCANACTCGATAGACAGGAAAAGCCAAACAGNGCCAGGGTGAAGAAGAACAGACCCAAGCGGTTCTGGAACCCTGCAATATCGTTTCTGTAAAGAGGATGTCANTCACCTCGTCTCAGCACCACAGGANAAGGAACACATNCGTAACACCGTGGTAGAACAGACCNGAGATGACTGGGGGAGCACAGACCAGTCAGTACGCCGCAAATCAATCTTGATCAAGAGGTCACTCACCCGCCAGACCAATTGCCGACACATAATGAGCTGTCAACAATGCAGGATCGCGGTACAAATTCTTGAATGCCCTTCCACTCAAAATCCGGAACTGTGTNGCCCACGAAGCTCTCTTTCGTCCCCTCAAAAGCGAGGTTTCCTCAGCCACGTCAGGCAGCTCATCACTCGCTCCCGAATGAGGATGATGNTGNTGTGCTTCCAGAGTAGTCTGTTCACCATCGGCTTTAATCTCTGCAGCGATAGTNCTGTCTGCATAAGCTTGCACCAGAGCGGCGAGCTTGGCTGTNACTGGAATGTCGGGTAGGCGATTATGGCCACTGACAGCATTGAAAATCTGAGATGTCTTTTTCCGGAGATANTTGCTGGTGGAGGAGCCAATGGAGGGCTCTGAATCCTCGGGTATNGGTGTGTTGGAGGTGATGGACCTCACGGAGATCGGAACGGAGTGTGGTACGACGGCTAGAGGAAGTCCTTGCTCTTCATCTCCCAGGGTAGAGTCAACATCGGTTGAAGACGCGTTGAGCNGAGGGCTTTCGTTACTCTTCGGCTCCATCATTGCTTGCATNGTGAGATCGACTGTAGCANCCCATTAGGTCATGTAGAGGATAGACANGTCNGAGCAACCTACTCAGATAATCTGCGATGTTGAAGCCAGGGGGACAAGGATAGCCAATGTCCGAGAAATAGGCTTGGCATTTGGAGTAAGCGCCGGAGTAGACCAGTTTACCAGCTGCCAAAACCATTAATTGGTCGAAGAGGGCAACGATGTTGCTGCGAGGTTGGTGAATAGTGAAGATCACAGTGCGGTTATAGTCCTTAGCCAGCGACACTAAGCATTCTACGACGTTGAACGCGTTGAACGCGTCAAGACCTATCTCATCGATCAGCTCGACGAAAAGAGAAAGACCACATAACGACATACCACTCGTAGGCTCATCCAAAAACAGAATAGATGGACTAGTGACAAGCTCACACGCGATGGACACTCTGCGCTTCTCACCACCGGAGATAGAACGTGCACCTGTCAAACAACGTTAAGATGATATGAGGGANCATTGACAGTTGAAAACCCTACCAGTATCGCCTATTCTTGAATCTTTGATGCCGAGAATACCCAATTCATTCATCGTCTCCAATGTCCTAAACTTTTTCGCTTCGAAGCTCATATCCCTTGGTAGCCTCAGAAGCGCACTGTATAGAACAGTCTCGTAGACGGTCAAGGTGGGCATCAGGGTATCCTCCTGGTCAACNAAACCTGTGACNTTCTTGAACTCTTCATCCTTCACTTCACGCCCGTTGACCAGCATTCTACCCCGCACTTCACCACGCTTATTCCTACGGGCAAGGATATCCAGGAAGGTCGATTTCCCTGCACCTGAAGCTCCCATTATCGCCATAACCTGCCCAGACTTGATGCTGCCGGAGATGTGGTCCAAAATACAACGATCACCGAGGAAGTATGATATCCCAGAGAAGTAAAGCGATGCAGGAACGTGATCGGTCATGAGTTTGGCGGCCTCGGCTTCGGGTAAGCGGATTTTACCAAAATCGTCGCCTTTGCCAGTTCTTCCAGCATACCAGAGCACTATTGATGATATATATACATTNGTTACTNGTTACTATATAAANGAAGTTCTATGGATCCACTCACCAGTCGAAGTAAGGACCACGAAAAGGATCGCACCAGATGAGCTGAGTGCCATCCAGAGGGTGTTTTTGGGTTTAGGTGGTCTCTGCAGGAAAGCCCTAAGCTCGATTTACGGACTGGGAAAGAGCNAGACTTACAANATAGCCNGGAACTTGCGAGTAATGGAGACATTCACCGCCGTGACATTGCAGAGTAATGTGAGTATCACCAAAAATACTGTTGATGAGGTCGTTCATGGCAGGTTCNTCGAATTTGCATCCATTGCCCGATTTACAGCTGAATGTTGCTGGTCCNTTGATCTCTTCTTTCAGAAAATCACCGATATCTACGGGATGTTAGAAGCTGGGGGACGCGTAGAATGGATGAGCTTACCAACGCTACCTGCTTCGCCACAAATGAACCGGCCAGGGACGCAACTACATCGGATTTTCTCGCAGCTGTAGATCGTTGAATTGAAGTCGTATCCCGGTTTCCTCTCTGATTTACAGCTTTCCAATCCGCAGTAGAAGGATTCCACCNCAGCTGTCCAGAATTGAAAAGAGCATGTATTATCCTTCTTNTCACTAACTAAATGTGACTTGAGGAGGGCGATCTGGAAGCATATCCAAGATTTTCCGGTCTGTTCAGAGTCAGGCAATGAAACACCTAATTTCAAATGAANGGACTAACTGGTGACGTTGCACATCTGGTGATTGTTGAACACTGTATCACCTCCAGTGTAACAAGTCATGTTTGCGACGTGTGAGCCATCGTCTAGTGAGGATATTCCTCCTGCAAGTGGAAACCCGATACACGCGTCGTCATTTTGACAAACTGACACTAAGGTTGAGCCGANCAGAAGTACCTGACCAGGTGAGTACATACCGTTACAATTNATACCGCCCCAACCATCTTTACACTCGCAGGATTTCCCCTCTTCCCGGGGTCGCCGATGTTCTCCATCCGCTAGAGAGTCGCACTCTGCAAGGNAAGTCAGACGNAGAGACATGCTGAGATTACGCTGAAGCANATACGCGGTGTTAGACAATCTATGCCTGACCATCCTGGTGGGCACTCGCATTGCCCATTGTATTTGTTACATGTTCCATACTGGCCACATGTAAAGGCTGGTAGCATGCAATTGAAGCACGGAGGGCACCGTCCTAANANTAATNGGGTTTCTCGTCANANATTATCNAGTTTATCTAGGGAGAAATGTNTCNACCAGGNCTTGGATTGACATCAGTCAATAGTTCCTGGAGGTTTGTTCGTGAGCTTCTTGGGATCCCGTGAGATACGAGTCTTAGCTTACTGGCAGCAGTGATGATGCATTGTTGAATTGNGAATCTAGAGAGGTTGAGTTACGTCTCCCAAGTACTGATGNAGACGAGATTAAGAGTAGNAGCAAGGAAGTGGGTATGATTCCNATTGAGTTCGGCGACANTGGCGCCATGGGTGCCTTTCAGGACGACGACGACGTCAATGCTCAGCAAGANGGCNAAGTGACCTTGTGACATCTCGTGATCGTGACCATAACACCTTANGACGAATCGAGATCGCGTACACAAGTGACAAACAAAGGACAACTCATAGCAAGAGTCGTCATCAANTCGTCATTCTCACTGTGGAGGTAGAGGCGCCTATATGATANTTGCCCTCGACGCGTTATTCTTCCTGCTCGGCTGGGCATATGTCGTGCTCGCACCCTANTCGAAGGTCGAGGAGAGTTTTAACATGCAGGCGACCCATGACCTCTTGACCTATGGCCTGGCAAGAGATAAGCTGAAGAACGTGAGCAGATATTCACATGAGGCGAAATTCATGGTGCTCACGAGTGAACAGTTTGACCATTTTGTATTTTCTGGCCCAATACCCCGAACTTTCGTTGGAAGTACTCTGCTTGCGTGCATAACATACCCATTTGTCAATATAGCCGCATATCTTGAATTAATATCATCAAAAGCGGACCTTCAAGTAATAGGTTCGTTGAATCCTGGCTCTCGGAGGACCCCCTCGTTCTAATGGTCTTGCTGTTCCGGAAATGTAGTTCGGCTTGCTCTAGCCACGTTAAACGCAATCGCACTTGTTGTTTTCCGTAGGGCGGTGTTGAATCGATTCGGAAATGCGACGGCAGCCCTTTTCACGCTGTTAACATGCACCCAGTTCCATCTGCTTTTCTGGATGGGGCGAACGTTGCCTAACATGTTTGCATTGCCAATAGGTGCTGCTCAGCTTCTATGAGGAATTTGTCATGATTCTGACATGTGCTTTAATTTTCTCATGGCGGCTTTTAGTCAACATCGCTCTCTCGTACTTACTAGACAGGGTCCAAGAACCCAAGTCAGCCTCCAGGATTCCCGAGAGATCCTGGAAAATTGTTCTATGGTTGCTTGGATTCTCTGCCATCATCTTTCGTGTGGAGTTACTCCTTCTTTGGATTCCAATCACCCTTCAGCTATTGGTCCAAGGTCAAGCGTCGTTTGTTTCTCTTTTGACTACCAATGTCGCCGCCGCGGTCACTGCGTCAGGTGAATCCAGCTTCTGCTCTATCGAACCACCGTTAAGCTAATCGCATCGCCCCCGATTCCCCAGCTGCAACCTTTCTTNTTGACTCCTACTTTTGGCAAAGAATGCTCCTACCCGAACTTTCGTCCTTTCTNTTCAATGTAGTTCACGGAGAAAGCTCTAACTGGGGAGTAAGTCAATGGCTGTTCCTTCNTGGCCTCCAGACGCAAGCTTACNTGCTGCGGCNGCCAGGTTTCGCCTTGGCAAACATATTTTACCAGACATCTTCCCAGACTGCTCATGACGGGCCTCCCCATCTCATACATCGGATCNCTTCAAGANCCCAGAATATCGACNTTCCTACTACCTCACATAGCCTTCGTCCTTCTGATCAGTAACTTGGGCCATAAGGAGTGGCGATTCGTCATCTATACCGTGCCCGCTTTCAATGTGGCAGCTGCTCGCGGGCTCCGCTACCTGTGCGTTCTCGTATTCTTCTCTACCACTGAGTCGGTTTGACGGAAACTGAGCTGAACCTTTTTTTCCAGTGTTACAAGAGGGAAGGGCACCATATTTGGTCAAAATTTGTTTTCTGGCCGCCGCGGGCGCCCTAGCTGCCAACGTCGCTTTGACTGGTCTGCTGCTCAAAACATCTATGACAAACTACCCAGGTGGCAGCGCCATATCAACCTTCCACAAGCTGATTCCTCCAACGGTGTCCCGTAGGTCGACTCTTCCTTGTAGCCACCTCGCTTGCTCATAACTCGACATCAGCCCCACCTCATGTTCACATCTGTAACCTCGCTGCCCAGTCCGGCGTCACCCTTTTCCAGCATCTTAATGCCCCTCCCTACCCCGATGCCCTATTCTTGTGGCCACAGAGCACACCTCCCGTGCGCTCGTGGACGTATAACAGGACGGAAAACCTTACCATTGGAGACCTGACCTCCGCCACTCAATTCACACACCTCATCTCGGAAGTACCGCCATTAGACCCTGATATCACTCGAGACTGGAACCTCATGGCGACCATCCCGGCTTTCAACCGAGTCGTATTCGACAAGGAACTAGTTCTGCATCGCCCTCTGGAAGTTCCACGTAAATTTTTTGATGTGATTCGGGTAGAGCAGAGGGACCAGCTATGGATATATGAGCGGAGGTAGTGTGCCCCGCGGGAAGATTATCACACACGTCCTTACATACTTGATCTTCCTCTTGTAATCCGTTGGCTGTCAGGCGCTTTTATCTCACACGAAATCATTACTCCACGAATCAATCTTGAACATACGGTCNACAACGATCAAAGTGATAGGACGGGGCTTCATAATGATGATCACACAAGTGATAGAAAACGACGTCGAATGAATCATGTCACTTGTATCAAACTTTCAATGCTTCTTTACCCCACGTCTCCTCCGTACCGTGTACTCTTCTGAGCGGTTTACTGACCGTTCCAGACGGCTAAAGCAGAGNAATTAGTCGTCTTTAGCCTTCCCCTAGCTTCTAGCCTGACTTACCGGGTCCAGGGACCTTGTAGGTGGTCTGCGACTTAGCAGGGTCCGCATAGATATTGATGTTGATCGAAGGATCGGATGCACTGTATGCTCCTATGAGAGAAAAGAGCAACCATGTTCGTCGGTTTTGTTCTCTCCATAATGAAATTGTGAAGGGGTCAATGTGATGTCCGCCAAGGGCGCAAGCCAGAAGTCCTCCATGGATGGAACTTCGATGGACATATCTGGTCAAGTGTTTGTGGCGAATGACATCTCCGTTGTCCCACGGAAAATGAAAAGCCACAAGACCANAGAATACACATGTAACACTTACCTGGGAAGGAAACGAGGTAGCTACCGCTAGGTGTCTTGCCTCCTCCGCCAGTAACAGTCAATTGAGCACCTGGACAAAAGAAAGAAAGCGGAAACAATTTCCCAAAGATTCGCGATCAGTTGTGAAGCGCCTGAGAAATAGCCANGATACGTGATCAACACGAGACAGGAACTCACATTCAGGGTACCATTGGGGAGTGTTNGCTTGATGCAGAGCGAGGAGTTCATGCTACGAAAAAGTAAAAAAGACATATTAGTGTTTAGTCTGTTCCCGAGTCAGGANGGTGGAAATAGCGACGGCCTCGACGGCGTAAAACTTGACAGGCAAGTAGTAACGCCAAGAATGACCAATCCGTCCGGCTTCCGAGAGACCGCAGCACCTGTACAGGTGAATTGAGAGAGGNGGTTGAAGGGTCCCTTTGGCGCCACAGGAAGAGAACACTCCGCTAGGAAAATGAAACCTACGCGAATCAAATATTCTCCGGCAGCAAGGGAGGCAGGAATTGTCGCGGTGTAAGAAAGGGTCGCCATGACGTCTCCGAGTCCCCATTTTCCAGCTCTGTGGAAGGAATAAGGTAAGAAGAAATCAGATTGAAAAGTTCAACCATCAATATGATGCAATGACCCAAAGGCATTGACATCAAACCGAAGAGTGGCGCGTTGCTCATAAATAAGTAACACGAACTAGCACCGGCGTTATACAGATCGATAGAACTTGACCCACCCGACTGTGCCCGATTTTAACCCAGTCTCGGAGATCTTGAACCACTTCAAGGAGTTGCTGTTTGAAGAAGTGCAAGAGCCATTGCACTTTGCCATGTACACGGTCACAGGTCCTTCAGCGTGTGTCCATTGGCTATTCAACAAAGTTCGATCACGATTAGAGAAGCTATACCAATACAGGCCAGGCACGAACCTCCACTTGGCCGTGATCTGTGAGCCGGCAGGAACACTAGCTGATAGTTGCGCAGCGCTGGCTTGACCGTTGTCATTGCAGGCCATGGTCTATATGAAAAAATCCGATGAGCATACGGCATTCCGGTAATGCGGCCGTACAAACGCTGGCTGTAGCACTCATGATCCTATTCAGTATGACCTTGTGAGTGAGTCATTTTCATTATGAGCTTTTTATTCCTTACGGGTCGTAGGTACCTACGATGGAGCGTTAGGCACTGACACATATATTGAGCGACCAAAACGTACTATAGGGACGTTCAATAGATGTCTGACCGGTTGGAGTATTGTAAGGTTGCCATCCTGGGTATGTCACTCCTGTGCGCCTGTTTAAGCGAGAAAAAAATTGGGAAGGGGAAGTTTACTTGCCGTTAATAACGTAGGAGGTGACTCCACCATGGGCAACAGCCTTCGTTACCAGAAGTGCGGATGTAACAGCGAGCGTCGTGAGGAACATTTCTCTCCAGGGAGCAGGAGATCGCTTTCAACAGGATTTATACCTCGAAAGGGTGAGAGATCAGTACGGAAGCGAACCTTGGAGCCCACGCAAGGGGAAATACCGGAAACGAAGGGTGTAGTGTTTGTTAGACGTATCCGAAGTTGGTCGAGCACATGTTTGCGGAATTGTATTGCTATTGTGAATCGCTGTTCAAGACAGGCCAATGGCGCAAAAAACGGGTTTTCGAAATCCGAGATGTCGGCTTCATTATTTCAACGAATCCTTGGCTTGTGTTCACAAATAAGGAGGAATAACTCAAGAAACAAGTTAAAATGGCATGCGCGTGACCCATCGAAACCGAGGACCCGCCGCACCTGCAAGCTCAACGGCAGGACTTCGTCGTTTGTTCCGCCAAGACTTCTCGACGGCGTGATAGAACACAGCCTGATGAAAAGGCTAAGCCCAACATTAGCTCCGCGAGACAGTCAGGTAGAAATCCCGGCGGAGCAGAGATAGTTGAGCGACGTTGAACAAATTTGGCGAGATATTCGATAGTGAGGTGTATTGCACTATATACTGCGATCAAACCACCTTCTTTGACCTCTGGCCAAATATACCTGTGCCAACGCGAACAATATCACTTCCGGACTTGAGAGCAGCCTCAAAATCGCTTGACATTCCCATGCTAAGCAATAGTTTTCCCGTGGCTTCGTGTCCCCATTGACCGTCACCGTGTTCTTTGGTCAAGTAATCGGCTAAATGCTGGCTAGTCTCCCGAAGTTTTTCAAAATCCAAGTTTTTCTCAGATTTCGAAGCATTTAATGATTGCTCCAAAGACCCAATTGTCATCAGTCCTTCCAGTCGGAGTTTGGGGCATTCCTTGACTATGAAAGTTGCTAGCTGAGACAGCTCCGTAGATGCGATATCGGTATCGGGCCCTAGGGGTGGTAGTCCTGATTTGTTGTCCTCGCCGGAAGTATTGACTTGTAATAGGACATGTAGAGGGCTGGCGCGTTCGGTAGGAAGGGCTTTATTAAGAGCAGATGCGGCTTTGGTCGAAGTGAGGGTCTGTATGCAGTGGAGATTGGGGATTGCTGGACCATTCTTAGCACCCATCAATGAACAACCACGCGATTACGACATACAAGCTAGTGTCTTGGCTTTGTTGGATTGCAAGGTACCGATGAAATGCCAACGAATTTCACGGGGCAACTGGAAACAGTCAGATACCTGACCAACTGATTATGAGATGAACACACAAGTGAGGCTTTATCCACAAGCTCTTGCACATAATTCTCTCCAAAATCAAGATGGGATTGCTCGAAGCAGGCGAGGATGTCAGACGCAGGTTTATACTTGGACACAGCGACCAGAGTGGGTTGTCTGGAGCTCGCAGCTGCTATTGCTACGCGTTGACGAATGCCGGACAACGCCTCTCTGAGCTCTTGTGTACGTTCAAGAGAGGGTTGGAGAGAAGAATCAATGGAGGACATTATTTGTCGCGAGCGCCAGGAGGATGAGGGCAATTGGCAGATGAACTTCGAGAGCAAGCGAACTGGGGTTAAGGTCATCCAACGAACGGAAAAGCGGTAACCCAGGGCCGATTCACCCGAATCAGCTACCTCAAAGTTGACTTTCGCGGAGCTTGAATTTCGCTAATCAAAATCAATTAGCGTCCAGTGCGGAATACAGGTCTCCGAACTCGCTGAAAATGCTTAAATCCTCCCTCATGATAGGAATTGGCTCTGAACTCTTGATCCAGATGCTTCGTGACACCCGGCTATAAAGTGACCTCGGAGACTGAACTGACTGGGGAGCCTGGGTCCAACAATGCACAGCTGCATGCAAGACTGCATGTAGTGACGGTTAGTATGCAGAGTTGCCTTGCATCTCTGCAGAGGGTATAAACCTTTAAACCTGGTACCTGAGTTGAGGGAGCGTTAAAGGCTGCTCCACCCTTGTTCAAATACAAGAAAATCCTGCATTTGAGCTTCGGAGGCATGGTTCTGAACCTTTTTCAGTGCTCCTCCAGGCAACGGAATCGGCACCTAATGGGATCTGAGATATTGGAACCATCGTGCTAGCAGCTACAGATCCCCAAAATTAGGTCAGCAGTTTTTCGGCTAGAACAACATGGCCATACTCGTCACAAAAAGGCGCCCTCAACCACGTCGACCAAGCGTCGACTCCGAAATGTAAGAAGGGGATCCACGCTCAAGTGCACAATCAGGACTGGAAGGCATCTAGGCTGGTGCATCTCAGCAGACTACATTCGTGAATAATGGCTGGGATGTTGATGCAAAATCAAGATTCTTGGTCGACTATCCTCAGATTCCTGGGAATACCCGTGATGGAGTCCCTGGCTGGGATCCCCATGGTGTCCTTCGAGCGCTATGTTGTCGGGATTTCATCAAGTGACCTTGTATTCTAATCCAGATTTACCCAACAGCAGCACTCCTTTGATCAAGCACCTGCAGGCATCAATTGTCCTGGACCGCCTCTCAAACTTACGGCTCATTGACCTTCCGTAATGACGAGTGAGTGCGGCAACTCAATTCACATCCCATGGACAGCTTAAAGCTCATCAAGCTGTTGAAACTCTAGGCTGCTTAGATATATATCGCCTCGCCTCCTTGCCTCCTAAAGAAATCCCATCTCCTCCCCTCATACCCCCCTTGAATCTCCCTTTCGTATTCTAAACTACGGCCGTGTCCAGTCCCAGCCAGTGTATGTGCTCCTCTTATTCCTCGTTCTACAGGGTCTGATCAATGGTTCTAGAGCTGGGCATAATCCTGAACTTCAACAATTGCTACGCCTGCAATCAGATGGAATCCGGGCCCTGGCGTCTGAATTTAGTGGATGATGCCCAGTCAGGCGGGGACGTACCGTTATCATATGGTTTGTTTCGTTGGAACTCTCCGGCTCCAGTAAAGACTGACAGGTTTCTCTAGGGTTTCCTTCGCTCGATGAGAGAACCGGAGCCGCCTGGCAAGTACCGAGGGAGGGCGGCGTTCCTTACACAGGTACTTTCCGTCGCATTCTCAGACCACCACCACGCTAACTCAGTTGGGCTTCACCCGAACGATACCGTGACCACCCACTAGACCGCCCCAATGTCGCCCCCACAAGTTCAACGCCCATTTATTTCCCAGATACGACTGTCTCCCACACTGAGAGCGGGCCTCTCAACTGGTATTACCCCTTCGAAGGATCAGGCCAAGGCAATGGGGCACATTCTCTCGCAGCTCGTTCGGAGATTATGTCGCCGCTGCAGCATACCGAGACCATCGCGCCTTCGCAAAGAATATACGGTGCGCCTTGAAACGTGATAGATTGGCTTGGATCTTATTTACAAAATCTCAGAATCTTCTCCCAGCGGCCTCGTTCCGCTCTTGACCAATCTCTCTGGCGCTAGCTCAAGCAAGAGTCTTCCACCGGCCACTCCCCAAGATATTCGTGAGTCTTTACGGTGCCTCCACGTCAACCGATGACAAACAAAAGCACAGAGAACCCTCAGTTAGTGACGAGTTCGAGCTACCAGGGTGGCGTGCTCAGCTCGCCTTTGAGCGCGACTTCCCTCACTCACACTGGAATATCGCCATTGGTAGAGAAGTTCAATCTGCTCGACAGCACGGGACCACACCCATATCCTAATCGCTCCTGCGAATCAATCAATACTTCNNACAACGACACTTCCGGAAATGCGCAACAGCCTGGACAGGAGCGACGGTTATTCTACGGAGTAGACGATACTACCAGTGTTGAAGTGCGCCACTTGGAGGGCCTTGGCCCAGATCTCAGTTTGCGCGATTTCAATCAATTCGATGCATCTTCTGTCCCCTCCGGTTCACCGTCCAGTGTTACAATGCCCCAGGACTCAGCTCACTTTGGGGCGCCAGACGAGAGGCTTAATATCAGTGTAGAGAGTCCCAGTGGTGGTTTTATGGCGCAGCCTTGGTTTCCGCCTTTGCCGAATTACGCTTGGGGCAACCAGCACAGTAGCCCCAGTCGGCTCAGAAATGGCTTGGCAAGCGACACGCCCAGTGCACTGCCTTACTCGGAATCCCCCTCACAAGCGCCGCGAGAAATCAAGAAGCGCAGTGGTGCGTCACCCGCCCATCTTGCAGTCACTGAGGGGAAAAGAAAGAGGGAGAAGAAGTATTTATGTGACGTCCCCGATTGTGGTAACAGTTTTACATCTAAGCAAAACCTCAAAAGTGAGGGCGATCATCTCTCATTACTACTATGATATACCACTAACTCTATTTCAAAGATCACATGAACTCACACTATGGGATCAGTCCACATCAGTGTGAAATCTGCCAAAAAGATTACAGGCATTCGCGGTCCCGGAATCGTCACATGAAAAAGGAGCACAATGTCCAGACTAGCCAAATTTCTAGGAGGTCCCAGTAGTCATGTCCCCCGACTTCCTAAGCCACTTTTACCCTGGACAAAAACGCCGGCGACTCTGCTTCCTGTTTAGATTGTCTTCACTCATTTCGCTATCACTCTCATTAAACTTTACTTTTCTTTTTTTTTTTTTNTTGCCTTGAATACTTCGTGACACGACTACTCATGCAAATGTACCCTTGGCATAACTAATAGATGCTTCAAGTTGATGCCCCAATGTTTGTGATGGTCAATAATAGCGGTAGGAGTCTGGGTACACACCCCTCATAGCATGCATCATGCATCATCCCGCCGTCTTCGGCTTCGATGCGCTTACACCAACGCCATCAACCCGCGATCGTTCACGCTCAGATCGGCTCTTAATCAGCCCGAAAGTCGCGGCGACTGAATTTTGAAACTGAGTGATACTTGAACTCGACGGTTCAACATCTCGTTGATCTCAGACTCACTCACTATCGACAGATTGTGTGATGCCGCTACTTTTCTCGATCCCGCACATCGAAGATTGTGCAAAGCGAATCAGAGCATACATTGGTGGCGCATGTATCATTGATACACACAAAGCCAGATTAGTGTCAGTCCGCGTTCGCTGGGTCAAGTATGTGGCTCTGACCTCCGCGAATCATATTAGATGGGAGCATTCACGCTATCCCACATATTATTTCCCGGACGAAGAGATCCCCTACTTTTATCTTCGACTCATCGAGAAAACCCCTGATCTGGCTGTGTACAGCATCACTGCTGGTGCTGGCCAGGCAGCAAGCGCCTTAACACGACACTATCAAGGAGATTTGGCGGGTTTGTTCACTGTTAGGTTTTCTGCGATGGATTCATGGTTCGAGGAAGACGAACAGATATTTGTACATCCGAAGGACCCATACAAGGTCAGTGTCTTCCAAAATAGAGACCCCGCAGATCCTTTTAGCCCCTTCATACAGCGTATCGACATTCTACGGTCATCAAAACACATTCGTGTCGAGATCGATGGGACGGAGGTCGCTAACTCTCGATCACCCTTCTTGCTCTTCGAAACAGGACTCCCTACCCGGTATTATCTACCAAAGACGGATTGCCGGCTGGACTTGATGGAAAACTCTGACTTCAAACCTCAATGTGCATATAAAGTGAGGCTATTATCTGCGTCTCTCATTTAGATACCGGCTCACCCCAGTGTTGGGACAGGGGGAGGCGCAGTATTATAGGGTCCATCTGTCAGAGGAGAGAGTTTTCCCTGACGTCGCGTGGTTTTACCCTTACCCCACGCTCGAAGCCTCCGCGATCAAGGGCTTGGTGGCTTTTTACAACGAAAAGGTAAACATCTGGATTGATGGCGTTCAGGAAGTTCGACCAGTCACCCATTTTGTTCCCGTGGCATCGCCGTCAAGTGAGGAATAGCTCCGAACCTTTTGTGTATGCTGTTCGAATCTCAGCTCAAATCCTACCGAAAACCTCCTGGTGTAATGCCAGCTGTTTGGTACGTTTCTAATGCCCTGAAGCGCACCGGAAATTGCCATGCTCGTGGGCTATTGAGGTCTTGATGCAGGGAATCTCTCCTCGATTCAAACCAATCCCCTAAATCTGAGCCAAATCTGAGGGATTACGTTAAGATTTGTTACAGGACCTCCCTGGTTCTGACCCCAAAATTTCTCCCCACATATCCCCTCGCTTCCTTGGCGTCCGATCCGTGATAAGCCATTCAAGCATCCCACCATCATGCTGCCACGCGACAGTTCCCTCCCAGGTTCACCGAAACTCAATTATAGTGTTGAAAGTCGGTCCGTCTTCTACTTCAGATCAATCGACGTCGAGAGATTGTGAATTTAGTATCCGCGATGCCGAATGGGTTTTCCAAGCAACTCTGGCTCCCACAAGTAGCTAATTACTATTTTCTTCACATTAACACCCTTCAATATGGCGGTCGTAATGGCCGCTAAGTAGCTTACAATGAGCTTTATTCGCTGCTGTTATTTCAAAGGTCGGGCACAAAAGGCGGCTTGAGTATGTCTCGACCTGTTGCTTTCCCTTACACCCACCCTCCCACACGAACACCATGACCGATCCTTCAGGCCATACTTGGATGGCAGGCCAGGAAATTCTTGGAACGACTGGTCTGTGATTACCGCCTTGCCAGCTATGAGAGATCAACTTGAACAACCCGTTTCAGGCTTTTCTTCTTTTTCCACAGGCGTCGCCAATTATGCCTCATTCGGTTCTGGTCTGACCGGCGCGAGTAGGTATTTTTCCCACTTCCCTCTTTGTATTCTCATCGGCTACCTTCACAAGCTCCACTGGATGGAGTGATTGATACAAACCGTCAAAAATCGTACCCCACTCGCAAGTAACCCGTATCTATTTTGCCTGGACAGTAAACTGACGATTTTATAGTTCCTGCCCTAAGCATACCACCCGCCCATGACTTCCCTCACTCACCCAGAACTCCCGCCCAATCATTCGACGACTCTTACTGCCGATCGGGTATGTACCAACAACTTCAGCTAGGGAGCTGTCAGCTGACTTTTTTTGACAGCATTTCCAGGCGTCACTCCGTCGGGGTCCATCTCTGACTTGTATACCCCCTCCAGTGCGGCCACATCCGTCGGACCTACAAGTAAGCCCTACTCCTCAGCTCAGTCGCGCTACAGCGAGACTGATCGCACTATTTATAGCGCCTTTCACGCCGCCCCAGGATCAGGCGTTACGCTCCCATGTTCAATCCCCCGTCGCGCTCAAATCTACCTCCCTTGCACCACCCGCCCATAGTGCCCACTTAGGTGGGATAGGCGAACCGACAGCCCAAAACTTCAATCTCCAATACTCATCGTTTGCGCCTTGGCAGGAGCCTATACATCGTGATGTCGATGATCATGGTGTCGGTCTTTCTTTGCATGGAGGTCCTCCACACCTCCTCCAAGACAATCTCGACCTAACCCTGACGGAGCTCCCCTGCGACGCCACCATGTCCCCCTTGCATGAAAAGCCCATGAGTTTTAATACACACGAGGAACACCCACACGAAGGCCGCGCTCAGCATCAAGCTATGACGCATCTGCTATTGCACAATCCCTCAGTTTCGCCTCATCACCTCGCGCGCTTTTCATCTAGCTTGTTCGATACAAGACATGTGAAAGTAGAAGACTGTGATCAACCCGACGGCACAGTGGGCTATCATCCGGTTTGGGACTCTGGGCACAATGTAGTTTATGGCCCAGATAACAACCCGGGTTCCAACATCATCTTCGCTCTTTGATCAATACATCTTCCCGAATCACCAAGCGTCCACGCGCGGCAACAAGATGATATCTCTGTCCAACTCTGGCGGCCTCAGAAGGACAGCCCCTACCTCGGAGAAGACTCGCCAGGCTGCTGAGAAGAAGAGGAAGCGCCCTCAAAAATTCTACTGTGATCTCTGTGGTCATGGATTCACTTCCCGACAGAACCTTAATAGTACGTCCTTAAATCCCGGCTGCGGCCGCCTCCCGCGGCGTCATTCAGCTGATGACAATTGCAGATCACTACAACTCTCACAGCGGTGAAAGCCCCTACAAGTGCGCTGCTTGCGGGAAACTGTACAGGCACTCGCGATCGTTCAATCGTCATTATAACGCTGTGCACGGCAATCCCAGCACGGAACAAGGGAATGTCGTTAATCAATTGACTTCAATTAACGAACAGTCACCCCGTTGAACGGGAGTGAAACCGTTGCCATGTCTCACTGATGTCCTCCGCCTTCTAGTCGTAATTCAATTGAGGATTTCGAACTTCCGTTGGGCCCGTTTATTTTAGGCGGCCCCGTAGATTGGATAGGTTCTCGAGCGCGAAGCGAGCGAAATCCCCCCTGTATCTAGTAGTAAAATTTGTTTCAGTGTAGAAAATTCAAATTGTCTAGATCCTAAAGATGTTTTCCACCAGTTACTCACCGAGTTGATCCCAGTTGATCCATATTGACGCCATTGATGAGAATCCTTATCCCGATAGCCTTTCAACTCGAGTGCCTACATCAGCGCAAGATATGTACGGCGACACCTATCATGCATCACGCATCATCACCGACGTCAAGCATTGCATTGGCAAGTCACTCGTCTGCGCAATGCTGCAGAGCAGAATCCACATCAATGCACGATCGGACCCGATCTGGGCACGTGCCTCAGATCAGATTCAGGGACGTCTAGAATGGGAAGCCGTTGTTCTTAGCTCTTGCGGCGTTCCCTCCCTCTCGACGACCGACACAACCTCAGGCAATCGACACGTACACCATTCAATGCATACAGAGAACCCTGTATCTGGAAAACGTGTTCTGAAATCACGACGGAAGCGGTGTCACGAGTGATCCCTGGCTAGTGCTGTCCAATAGCTGTGCACAGAAATGCTCATAACCTGCCTTCCCACCATAAAAAGCCACAGATCGTGCTTGCCTCTTCCTGTCACAGCTTCCCAACCCTCTATCGCTACACTTGGCCCAGCTTCTGGTGTCCACCTACCACACGGATGTCCAACACTCTAGACCATCAAGCTACTAGAGGGTACTACTCCAAGTGCGTTATTGGTTAACCTTAGAGAGCCATGAGTTGCAGTACTGACTGATCGTTATGGCCTTTGTTCAGTAATATCGCGATTAAAGTGCACGATTCCAACTTCGGACCCTGGCCGGTTCATGCAGATTCGTGGGCCTCTAAATCGGGTACGGCGTTGGAGTTTACGGAGGCAACTCCGTCCGTTGACGAATGCGCTGATCATTACTCTGTAAAGACCACACGCTCAAGGCTACCGCACCCGTAGATCTGTGGCATTACTCCGACAGATACAACACCAGCTCAATAGACCCCCGCTCCCCACCTTCAAGTGCGTCGTTTTTGCTTCAAGCGCCCATGCTGTGTGCCCTAACAGCTTTCCTCCACAGCGATCACACGCGAGCTCAGCCACGTTTGCTCACAACCACAAGACCTCGTTCAGGGTATGTGGTCTGATGTTCTTTTCTGTCGTCCATCAACTCGGGAACTCATGTTTGCTGTTGTAGTTAATACCAGCAATCTCGGTCCATACAGAGAGAACGAACCAAGTCCTTCGGCACTCTCTCCTCCTTCTAGCCACCACTTTTATGCTTGTAGCCCCTACGGAGGATCCACTCCGTTGCTGGTGTCACCGTCAACGTCAACGCCCCCGTCTAGTGGAAGATCTGCTTTGCTTACGCTCACTCCAGAACACGGCATGCACACAGGTAAATCATTCATACACTCTCTTCTTAATAGTTTCCCAGATGCTAACGGTGACTTTAGCTCATGGCTTGCCGGGGTCTCCGGGAGACTGGAACTCCCTGACACTCTCCCCTGCCTCCTATGACCCTCGGGAAACTGGCGCTACCCCCGATCTTGGCAATTTACACATCGGGAACGGCTACGATAAACAGAACTACGATGAATTCAGCTTCGGGATGGTGAGACATATTGCCAAACCCTCCGGACTTTCATCGATGTTACTGTCCTCGAGCCAATCTTTCGATGGTTCACAAGATATCGACGATCTCGAGCTCGGCCTTAACTCTCTGGCGGACATGCCAATGCCAGCTCCGGATATGCGTCCCATCCATGAAGCTGAGAGCACAGACATAAACATTGCCATTGTTCCGGCTGGAAATGCTGGAGAGACCGTTCCCCTAAAAGTGGATCTGGTGAATGCTTCAGACTTTCAGTGGGATCGTAACCTTCTCTCGCCTCTACCGAGTGTCAATACCCTTCCCGTTGCTGGAGACCACTATTATACTGGTCGCATCGAGAATGATCAGCATGTACTTGTTCCTGGCTTTGGCTGGGGTTACGATATGTCACTCACCGCGGATGGTTCCCCCTTAACCTCTGGCCACCTGACGTCTTGCGAGAATGTGTCCTCCCCACATGTCACACCTTCCGCCAGTTCCGCTCCGATTCCGGGATCACCATATACCACGCCTGCTAGTTCAATCAATCCTCTGCCTTCTGAGGAAGGCGACGTAGCCAGCACGGCACGCTCCTTTTTGGAGGCCTATCGTACTGGGCAAACTCAGGTTGTGAACACAAAGGGCGTCTCGGAACGCACTCTCGCCGCCGCCAATGCCAACCGGAAACGCGAAGCCAAATTTCACTGCGAGATTTGTGGTAACTCCCAGACCAGCAAGCAGAACCTTGAGAGTACGTCCTCGCCATCTTTTGATTATCTCGAATAACTAGCCAACGTGATTTTTTATCAGACCACGTCCTCTCGAGGCACATGCAAGTGAAGCGATTCTTGTGCCCTGTCGATGGCTGTTCCGCCAAATATGGTCATGCCCGCGGAGTGAACCGCCACCTTGACACCAAACACCCTGGACATCGCCAAGTGAAAGGGAAGCGTGGCCCTTCTAAGCGCTCGCAGGAGGATCTTTGAGCGTTACCGGCGAAGGGTGGATTGTCGTCACCAATCTGCATAATATATCATTGATCTTACTTCCATCTTCGTCGGCTAATTTCTTTTCTTTCTCCCCTCTTTCATACCTTAAGCTGGCCACCAGGGCGAGTCTCCCTGATTCTTCCATTCGACTTCCACCATCTTCCAGAATATACCAGATTATATATTGTAGCTTTAGTCCATACCATCAAACCAAGCAACGTGCTTCTGATCAGAAATTTGGGGAAATCCTCAGAATGCTCATAACACTGAATAGGTTTCGACTCGGGGGCGCGGAAAATTTTTTGGTCGGTGCAGGACATGCGAATGCTTTGAGCGTCTATCATTCATCAGTACAGCCGGGCTGAGGCAAGCATTGCATTGGCGAGACGATCATGAGCAAAAAGTGCATAAGCTGGGTACAGGCTGAAATCGATTTCCAGCCTCGTGTATCAGTGACATAGTGTTACGACCTGATAAGGGGATAATTGCTGTTAAACACAGATTCCTCCAGCTTCCCGAACGACATCGACCTGTGCAGAAGCGCTCTTTCTAGCGTCACGTGTTGCGATCAATTTGGTACGAACAAGCGAGGATCTGCGATGTCCCCGGATGTTGTGGGGCGCTACTTACAGCTGCTTGATTAGGACACCGCCTAGCACAATGCTTTCTTTCGACTTCTTCAATCTTGGGGGGTATAAATAGGGCAGATTGCTATTCTTCAAGTCAGACGCAATCTTTCCCTTCTGACTCAACCAGAACGGCTCTATATCTCGACTAGTCTAGGCTTCTGCTCACAATGGCCTACCATGATTCTGAGGACCTCATCTCCATCTCTATCGAGCCACCCCTTTGAGGAGGGGTGGCGACATCTTTGGTCTCTCTCAGTGAGTGTAGCCTTTCCATGTTCTTCAGTTCTTCCTCAACGATATCTCCAGACCTTTGCCAGCTGTCGGCCATGACTTCTTCAATGACCATGTTGGGAACTTTCAGCCGGATGCCATGTTGAGTCCATTTGCATTGGATAGCCCATTGTCCGAGGGTTGTGAGTCA
>JANIEX010000738.1:0-21112 GCA_027627405.1 Leucocoprinus birnbaumii
CGTCTCTGCCCGGCTGCAGCGTCTGCAGAACAACTACGAGGACTATGGCATGCGCCGCACGGTCGAAGGCGTCCTCGTCGTCCACGACCACGGACACCCCCACATTCTTACTGCTTCAGATTGCCAACGCTTTCTTCAAACTGTAAGATCCCACCATTCCGTTGTGCCACCAGTCACGCCTTGGAAACTCCGCCCAGAACAACCCCGGCATCTTTCCGCGGTGCCTGGGACGTTCTCAAGACCCCACTCCGATTCCAGGCGCAGATTCCAGGCGCATATATCCACTGGACCCCATGACTCATTGCTATCAGACCAGGAGACTACCTTAAGCCGGGAGAAGACGAGATCGAAGGCCTGAAGAAACGTTTAGACGACCGTCTAGCCCCTCCGACCCATTCCCAGCAATTCGACAGCACTCACGGTGTGGATAACGAATGGGAAATCGGCGACTGCCTCGCCCAATGGTGGAGACCAAACTTTGAAACTTTCATGGTGAGCAAACCGGGGGCCATCTCCACCTTGCGTCAGAAAGGCGCTCATCTGATACGTCGACCCCTCAGTATCCATTCGTCCCCGCACACATTACGAAACCAAAAGAATGCAAGAAGCTCTTCCTTGTCCAAATGCCAGAGCGAAGTACGTCCCTTAATTTCCACCTTCTCATTTTCAAAATCGCGCAATTATTGCGACTTACGTTCAACTCTTTCACTTCCCCAGAGGTTCTCGCCGTCCCCAAAAATATGAAGCTTTTGGCTATCCCGTTATTCGAGCTCTACGACAACGCAGCTCGTTACGGTCCACAGCTTTCAGCTATTCCACACCTCCTTTCCCGGTATTTCCATTCCTTTAATTAGCTCATGTACATCTGAACAACTGACCGTTAACACAGATACAACTTCATCTATCAATGATCGCCTGTTCACTCTCTCGTCACCTGGTCTCGCTCTCGAATTCCCGCACACATACCACTTGTTACGCTTTGCCCCATCGCTTGTTGTTTTCCTTGTCACTGGACCAAATATACAGTACTTGACTTTAGAACCCCCGCGAACAAAGTGTGAGAGCGTACGACAGGCTTCTCCCAGTTTCTCCAAGCTCCTTCTCCAACCCAAGACTGTTTGGATCCGCCCCACTAGAGATAAGCTTATCATTCGAATACTATTCGTTCTTCCAACCTTGTTCCGTTTAGACTTGGGTGCTCATGACCTTGTTTGTGAAGTGGAGATCAGGTTCAATAACGCCATGAGAAGCTCGGATCGTGTCCTGTGACACCAAGCTATGAGGGAATACGCCGCAGTAATAGGCCCCGACTGAATGAACAGGACAACTCTACTTGAGCGCTCTTTGCTTCGTTGGGCGTTTCGCGACGGACGCCATGGGCGTCACCGTTAATCGCGGTGGCGTCTACCAAGGACGCCCGCATCTATGGGCGTCAACTCCTCAGACGCTCATATAAATGAGCACAGCAATGCTCTTAATTCTCTCATTGGCCATCTCTCCGTACCCACGTGCGCTACACTGCCCACATAGAAGCACTCGAGCCCCTTCCATGATTGACCTTTTTCGACGGCAGATGAGCCCAGGCCTCGAAGTACCATTTCATACTCGCCGCGGAAGTCCGAATCGGCTTCAGTGCGTGATTTTGAGAGAATAAGCTCCCGAAATTGAATATACTGAAATTGGAGGCTGAAGCTCATACTATGGGCTTGGCAGTTAGAAGAGCTGTACTACCCGATCAGTGAATGTATGCCTACTTGCACGAAGTTTGTGATTGCCTCTCTGGTTGGTTTGGCTGGCGAACGTTGTTCAGAAGGGTCGTACCATCTTCTTGGCTGACCTGCTGCGCCGTGAAGAGTATTTTGAAGCCTTCATGACAGGGAAGTCCGAATACATAATAACGAGATTTTTGAAAGTGTAAGACACCGAATTCTTTGATTGTCTCGCTAGTTGGCTTGGCTAGCATTGCAGCGTTGTTCAGAAGGACAGTACCATGCTTAGCCAACTAATACTGTGCTAACACAACAAGAATCTGAAGCTTTCACGACAGCGAAGTTGGAATGCATCACAACGAGGATTTTGAGCGAATTTCGAATTTCCGAAGCTTCTCCCAAAAGCAGAACAGCGAGCTCGGAATTCGGGCCTTGTGAAGCGGTAGTATGCAGTAACTTGAAGCTGTGGGTTATGCTTCTGATAGACAGGAGTCAAGGGACATTCACAAATCACAGCATAATCTTTCCCTAGTAGATGTAGTTTAATTAAACAGTGTACTTTAAGCGGTGTTTCTTGTTGGCCCTTGGCGGCGCTGGTAGGGCTGTGTTTTATCCGCCGGTTGGTGGACGAAGGAGACTGTTTTTAGCATTGATAGGAGGGAATTAGCTTGAAGGGTTGATGGCAAGTCTGCGGGCTTCTGCGAGTCGACGGTTGGTGCCTAGGCATAGAACAATCATATGTAAGCTGTTAAGCACTCGGGTCGGCACTCAGTACAATGCCGCCTCCTCGACAGCTGCTATTAGAGGTCTTCAATGGCATTCATCAAATACAAGCGCAGGGGGCGAGATCTCAAGGGTAGCTCTATAACAATACTAGAGGTCATCGGAAATATTTCCGCGCCAACACCTTGCTTGGCCTCCGAATGGCCTCCCGTTAATCTGCGTGAAAGTTTGAAATGGAGCATGCAACTCATTTGAAGTTTAGATTCCCCCAATGATGGCGGCTCTGACGGGGTATGTTACTGGAATTTGCAATTCGCCCCTTCACCAGGGCCGAAATCAAGATATTTGGCTTTGTTATCTTTCAGGACCACAGACTTTTTGAATAAGCGAGGACCCCTCATGAGCAGTGACATGACCTTGCCAAGCAAGGAGGTGTTCAGTGCGCTTATAATTTGATCATACCTTCAAACTCTACGAATCAGGGGGGTACATCGACTGTGTGATCATGGAAGGGTTTCTAGTTCCCCCTTACCCTGCTTTCCCCTTCGCAGCACGGCGCAATGCCCTTTTGTGCATCTCGTGTACGACTGATATGGATATGGCTGGGAAGGATCGAACCAACGGGGTGACCAACCACTCGAACAACGCATGCGACCAATAAGGGGAAGAGGTGTTGGAACGACCACTGTAGGCAGATCCGCATGGTAGCCCGATTTTAGAGAGCGCGGAACGGACATAAGCTTCTGCAGTCGGGACTAATATGGATGATTTGCGAAATCCGGAGAGCTTAGAGACCTAAAAGATGATGAGTTTTTGTTAAAGAATAATCACGAGATAAGCCAAAAGTCACGGACAACGTAGTAAGCGTTCAGGTTTTCAACCATAACACCGTCATGGCGCACTTCTTCAGCGATGGCACGCGTAAAAGTTGCAAGGAAGGCCTTGGTACTTGAATAAGTCGCCAACATGGGAGCGGGGATTTCACCCGAGAGCGATCCAACGTTTAAGACCAATCCACGTTTCCTAGCAGTCAACGATTAGGATTGGTTCGTCTAAAGTAAAGCCTATCCACCTCTTGATCATTCTCGGTAAGACGGCATAGGTAACTCGTACAAGACTGTTCACGTTGATCTGAATCATGTCATTGATCTTGTTCAAGGGTGTTTCAACGAAACGCGCGAATTGCCATGATGTGCCGACATTGTTCACTGTGAGGAAGGGTTGATGACATATGATAATAGTGTGTTGACATCTTCTTACCCAGAACACCAATATCGTACCGTTTCAGTGTCTCGGTAAGCTCGGCGTAGGTCTCATCATCAGCTTTGCCAAAGTCAACGGCATGAACTCGTGTTTTTACGCCGTACTTGAATTCTGCAAATATGCGATCGACCTCTTCTCAGATTCTTTTCCTTACAGGGAACACTCACCAATTTCTTGGGCAGTTGAATTCAACCGGTCAATGTTACGCGCAACAAGGAGCATATTAAAGCCTGCCTCAGCGAGCTGCCGAGCAAACTCCTTGCCGATACCATCTGTACAACCAGTAACGACTGCCCAAGCACCTTGATCAGAGCCAAATTCAGTCAACTACAGGAAATCAGCGGGTCTTCCTAGATTCGATGAGCTCGGGAAACACCCACACTCGTTCCGGAGAGGATGAAAGTCTGAGCGAGAACAAACAAAGTATGATGCAAAACGCACACGAACTTGAACGCGCCGAGTGTTAGGGAAATGTACAGGAAGTATGCTTTGGCATGAGCTATCCCAGAAAGTCGGCGTCAATAGCCTCAGATAGCACTACTAACGTGATGGAGTATCAAATGGGATACTGACCGAGGCTAAAAGGCTCCTGGATGATCTTCGAGGTCTGGCTGAACATTCTTGGGGTGCAGTATTAAGTACCTGATGCTAATCATGGAAGCATTTTATATATCCTCCATGGCCACAGCGATATGGTTTCTAAATCAAAAAAACATAGCGAGCCCTGGTTGAAAATGGCCCCAACTAGCGCTGAGCACTCCATGCTTGAGGCTGGATATCGATGATCTACGGGCTGAGATTTGGTCGTTCTACAGATCGAATCAAAGTTCATCGATGATTCTGAGCCTCGGCGCAGAAACCAAGGGAACCAAAATCGGCCAAGGGTGGGGGCTCTGAGCACCCAGACTTGTTTCGCAATTACAACATCGCTCTCTGTTGTCTTGGCGGAACGGACGGTCTTAATAATCCCGTAGTCGCTTGTTAAAGGCAATTGAGACAAATCTCCGCAGACAAACGGTATGCCCATATTGTCAGCCAAAACACATACGTCGCTGGTCATTTCCGAGTCGTCTTGTGCTGTTGATGAGATGAATTCCCAGGTTGGAGTATTTTGGCGCTCATAGCTCCGAGGTGTAAGTCGAACAAGGTTTAAGGCTCGGGATCGGCAGGATAAGCTTGGTTTTGACGGACTGCATGGTATAAACCATGATCGATGGGGAGACTTTGGCTTCTAGATTGATCATGGTGGCGATTGACACAGATGGTCCAAGTTAGATCGGCGATCTATACACCTAATACTGCCACCAGCTGGCGTACATGAGCGTACATGCTCCATTCCGCTGGCAGGGACGACAGATCTCACATGCTAAGGGCTTGATCGCTCGGTAGGTAAACAATTGGTCACAAAACCACGGCGAACGCAATCTAGTCCTGACAAAGGTATTCATCATAGGGCGATAATAGATTGAAGCAGAGTAACCCACAGATGGCCTTCTTGATTTCCTACGTCTGGGCAGAGGTTGTGTGCTACTACATCGTTAAGTGGTGACAAGCAACGCATTTGCAATCCGTCTCAGCCATAGCTCGTTTTCTACAGCTGTTCTCATTGTAGCCGTTCAATTTCAGGAACGGAAACGAACAGCCATCAACCCAGAGAGACTGGTCCTGCCATCCCTGATATAGACCACTCTAGGCGGGCTGCTGTGGTGGGTAATCGACTCGGAGGTGCATCGAATCCCATCTACTCTGGACTGCCCATCAAGAATGCCTACTCGGACTCATCCCAGAGTACGAAGAGTATAGTGTAGTCTCGGAGTGGAAACATTATCAAAGCCTCTGTGTTGGGCCACTGGAGGCCGACGGCCAGAATGAAGTCCAGAAGGATCCGATCCAGATAAGGCTGGACGAACTTCTTCAAGCCCATATACAGACGTGTGTCGCCGTCAAAGAGGAGGAACGGTAGCTATCTGGAAGTTATGCGCAGACGACCTGTGCAGCGTGAGCTCACTCAGGGCTGGAACTTCAAGGGTAGCATAACGTGAGAAGTCGGGTTGGGATCAACTTCAACCTTAGTTTCAGCGCTTGTAAGGACAGTTCAACGACCTCTCTTTCCTCTCACAACGAGATAATGCCTTTTCTAATTTTGGATCTTCCTCTTGAGCTCATCAGGAAGATAGCCTCTTTAGTTCGGAACAGACAAGCGTTGTCCAACGCATCAAAGGCCGGCAGCCGCTTGCTGCGACAAGTCTTCCAAGAGTACCTCTTCTCAGCAATCTTGCTCGAATCTTCTCAACTTTCTCCTTGCAAGCTTTACGGTCTTGTTTACTGCTCGGACAATGAAATTCGTAGCCGTTTCACTGGATATATCTCGTCTGTGAAGGTTCGACACGAGTTCCCGCATCATTGGGCTGTGGAAAGCGCAACAATGGTGATTCCAGCAGAAGTGTCTACCACTCTCGCCTTTCTCCCGAGACTAACGAGCCTCAACCTCGTATTTGCGACCTTCAAGTGGAACCAACTCGACCTGAATCAGCTCCGCGACATACTCGCCCTCCTCCGCCTTCCGACTTTGAGTCAATTGACGGATCGCTCTCTCCCTTACAAACGCTTTCCGCTCTGCCTCCTCCCCTTCTGTCCAAACATACAGCAACTCAAGATGAAAGACTACCTGGCCAACACGGAAGCGTATCCCGTGGAAGAGGGTTACCCGGCATTGTCGGCGCAAGCTATTCAACTGCTCATTCCATCCACGCCCGTTTTTCTCCGACACCTACACCTATCCGGCTTGGCCCTCATCTCTTACTTTGCGGACTTTTCAAATCCGCAGCACCACACGGTTCGATGCTCGGAAGTCGACCTTCATTATCTTGATGGTCATACCCTAAACACGACTTCGAGTAGGGCTCCGTCCGATATTCTGGGTCGCTTCTTCCGAAATGTTGGCAACTCAATTAAGAAGATGCGCCTGCATGTTACTCGTTTTCGTAAGTGATACATACCTTTTTTGCGTTCCGTATTAAATGGCTCAATTCAATGCAGAACCTGACAATGGGACCAAAATCCCAATGGAAGACCTGTTACACCTCACTCAGCTGAGAAGCCTCGAAATAACTCTCACGATTGATATGGTGACGTCGAAATCGGACGTGAAATCTTTCCTGGACGACTGGTTACTTTCGTTTTTGAAGGCACTCGCACGATTACAAGCCCTCACCCATCTCCGCATTACGTATGAGATCCATGTCATGCGTTACACGACTCCTCCGGATTTGGGTACCCTGGGGGAGGCATGGGGTATGATTGACAAAGTGCTTGCGAGCTACTCTTCACTCAGGGAGTTTAGCTGCATTGTGATTATGATTCAAGCCCAGAGGAGTCGTAAGCATGGAGGAGCTTGCTGGGAGGGCAAGAAAGTTGTGCAGCAGGGCACCCCGCCAATTGATGCTTCGGCACAATTCCCTAGGTTATGCCGCAGCAATGTCCAGTTCAAGGTGGAAATTTTTGACTTGCCGTTCAAATCTGCAATGGAATATGATTGAATTTAGATATTAGGAATCACTCTTCCCCGCTTGTACATAGTGACCATCTATATTAAATCTGGCATCCCTGGCTCCATTGAATTTGTGTATGATATGTTTGACCAGCAACCTGATCGCAATATCAGGGTCGTCACCAGGTGGTAATCGAATATAAGAGCCTTGTGGTGAGAACTCTCGAATTTTGAGGGTAACAGGTGGACACTTGAAATGTTGCAGTTTAGGCAGCTGCAAGCAGACTGCTAACCAAGTACTCTGCCTAAATTAGCTTACTTGTACTGTAGTTTAATTCAAAGAAGACAGTTACCAGATTCTCAGAGCTCTTCGGTGCTACATCTTCAGGTCGTATCCATATCCAACAGCAGATATACTCGAGAAGCGTACATCGGGAAATCTGCATCAAATGGTGCTCCTGAAGAGTTTGCGACCAGACTGTCTTAAAATTACCTCCTAATCGGAGGGATTTGAGAGAAGCGCAATGAGAGGGTAGTACGGAGGAAAAGAAACGGTCCAATAATTGAGGATTATCATCCTGGGGATGACCGGGCTTCAAGGCAAGAGATTCGACTCCTGAGTATGATGTTAGGTAGTCAAATACGAGGGGGTGGTGAATGAGGTCTATGTGGATATGCTTGAGATATATTCCCTCGATCATGAGCACCCGGAAGACGTCTCCAATGTTGGCCGCGGCGGAGGGACTTGGGTCAAACCGAACCCTCAGCCTTTCAAGGTACCTGAAATGGCGTACATGTTTCTGCAAGCCTCCTCCACTGACGATGACTCCTCGTGACTCGAAAGACTTTAATCTCATGTGAACAGTACCAGACAGCATTTCATCGAAGAGCTCCTCCATTGTCACCAGCGACCCGAATGTTTTACACCTCCAGAAATTCCAGGGTATTACGAAGCTGAAGCCCTCTAAGCCTGGGGAGCGATGCAGCACACGCGATATTTCGGCCACGATACGGGGATGGGGTCGTACGGTATGATTCCAAACGATGCTGAAGTTTTTTAGGTCGGAGAAAGGTGTGAGAGAAAAATGATCTTGGGGATATTGTTTTATTACGCTAAGGTCAAGTGTAAGCTCTCGTAGAAATGGCAAACACGCTAGTTCTGTTGTCAGTTGTTCGATCCCTAATGGAGGATACCCATTTCCAGGATATTCTGCGCTAGACAAAGCGAGGTACCATCTGTCAAAGAAGCAGAATCGTTTTGTTATAGCCCATCACTAGCTCAGGTAGCACTTACCTGACCGAGGTCACGCTAGTCAGCGCGGGAATGAATGCATGGAAAGCGTCAAACCACGGTCCGAGGTCCAAGTCCGGTGGATCGGAATAGGACGCTTCAGTCTCGAGAGTGAGTCGTTTTACCAAGGGACCGACTATCGTTCGACAGCCTCTCAAGACTGCTCGCCTGTCCGCATCGGGGCCGATGGCAGGATCGGGAGCTATATCCACAAATGGATGATGCAGGCGGAAATTGGCAAAAACAACGGGAGAAGCCAGCTCGTTGAACCGTCTTGATACAAGTCGGATTTCAGGATATGTTCGACGCTCATCTACTAGCGCTTAACGTTGGCCCCTCAGGAAGACGGTGAATAGCTTACAGACAGGAATTTGAGATCTGAAGACCCACACCAGGGCAAATATCTTGCTCAGTAGTTCGTTTGGCAGCTCTTCGAGCAACATTATATCCCGAATGCAAGTGGCTCGGAGGGTCAGATAGGCTAGGACGAGAGGGCTTGAGGGATGAGCGTTCGAATGGCGAAGGGTTGATATCAGAGCGATATCTCTTCCTTGAATCAATATGACGTATGGCGATGACAATCCTCGTTGCAGCTGCCCTATTTGGTCTCTTTCCTTATTTGTTTTACTTTAATGTCGCTTGAGCTTCGGAATCTGCTATGTCGTACCGCAAAAAGACAAGGTCATTCCATTAACGTGGAAGATAAGTTAATCATCTCTCACGCGCAGAATCATATACTACCGGTTCCTATTCATCTCCATCCTTCCCCTTCGCCCTACGATGCAGGACCTCCTTATGCATTTTGTGTACGTATTTGACCAAGAGTTCTGGAAGATCTCTGACCACATGGGACCAAACGTGGCCAGCTACTACGGGAGATCAATTGATTGTGTTACTTCAAGTATTACTTGAGGGCTCACAGACACTCACCTTTGCTCCGGAAAGAAGGAAAGTCTGACCGATCACGACCACAATTCGGTGCAATATGCGCACGAAGCTGAATATGCCGAGTGCTAGGAAGGTGTAAAAAAGTACGTCTTGACATGAGCTGGATCAAGAAATGACCATCAAAAACCACTGACATGATATGGTATAAGGTATTACTGACCGAAGATAATTGGCTCTTGGATCTCTGCTGGGTGCATTCTTGTTCGATGCGGCTACGACGTTTTCCAATGATCCTGGGTTAAGTATCCCGCTCGCATCAGCTGTTTCATAATGAAAAAGCTAGCGGATGCTGACCTAGATTGGTGTCACTTGGCATGCATAATGCTGAAGGGGTTAGAAGTGAGAACCTGGTCAATTGAACTCAGGCTAACTACTTGCCTATGAAATTTCTCAGTTCGTAACCGAGCATGGAAGTATACGATGTGACTCACCGGAACACCGGTAAACTGTCAGTACGAGCCAAAACTTTCTGAGAATCACGAACTCAATCACGGTGAAATCCGGTTCGGGATGTAGACGTTGAAGTAGCAGCAACAACTCGCTTCGAGGTGGCTCAGAGCTGTGGGTTTCTGGATGACAAATACACATTCTTTGTCGTCGATTAGTGTACTGCAGGGCGGACAGGTTTCTCATGCTGATCTGATAAACCACACGTACAGCAATTGACAGGGGAACCTAACGCAACTTTTAGCTATCTTTAGATAACATCCTTAGCAATAGGGGGTGACAATGATATGACGATAACACAAACGCTCTATTTGACGCTCAGCCCATTCTATCCAAGTAGCACTATAACTCTTGACAGGCTATTCAGGTATTTGGGACCCGAATAACATTACCAAGATTTAGCTTGAGAATGCCGATTCGAGATGTTTTCGGCAGGTAAACACCGCGGGAGCTTCAGTCTATAGATCTATCATGATATGGTGTTTTAAGTTTGATTTCTTGATATTCTAGTGCTCTCGGCGAATCAACTCTGACATTCATGTTCAGCCTTTGTAGAGCAACATACGAACAAAACCGATCTTTTTGTTTGAATTAGGAACTAACAAGGTGCTTACTACCGGAGGATCATGACGCTTACCATCCTAATACCTCTTGAAACTCTGGAATCAAGTGTTGACTTCTGATACCAGATTGAGCTATTAAGGTACAGTGTTATGTCGAACTCTCCACTTGAAGCACCTGTGATTAGAAGTGCCCCGGATGGATGCCACGCTTCAACTGTAAATGCTACCACGATTGGTTTGGATTTGATCAGAGCTAAGATCACCTTCACTTGACATCATCATGCTCGCAGTCAAAATGAAATTCTAATCATGGGAATTATCCGTACGATAAATACATATTATACTTACAGTGCAACATACAAATGTAAAATGCGAGGCGATGGAGAACAAAAATCGAAATAAAAAGATGATGCTATCACTCTCCCAAACCAACTAAAACCATACCCCCTACACCAGCTAACAGACTTAATACCGCAAGCATTTTCTTTCCGATCTTCGCATGGTGATGATGATGGTGATGCTCGTCAAGTTCTTCAGCAGAATGCTGGTTTTCCTGGAGTTCTGATGAAGGGATCTCTTCTGGACCGGTAACGAAAGGACGTCCCATTATTGGCTGCGCTTGATCAGGGAGCGCACGCTCTTCGTCTTCCATGGATGGCAAATCATGCGAATGCCCATGTCCGTGATGGCTATGCCCTTCTACGTCGCCGAATACGAAGTCTCCAGCGATCATTTCCACGGTTGAGACATATATCAGCATCCCGGCAGAAATGGCAGACATGATGCCTTGAGTGAGATACATTCGAGCTAAGGAAGCAAAAAGTCTTGCGTCAGCCCACTCCGCATAAAATAAGGCATATTACACGACTCACCCAGTTCGATCCCAGCCTTCTTCCTTCCAACCTTGAACGCCACCATTCCCAGACCCATCCCAGCGGGCGTAGTGATGGCGAACAGGATGGCCAAAGAGCACTTCAACCACCCTTCGCCACGTTCCCCGCCAATCTTTGAAATGATGTTTTTCACGAAACCACGACGCCTGTGCTCAGGCTTGTATGGATCTCCACTTTCAAGTGGTGTTTCATCGTCATTGTTTGATGGGGGAGGAGGAAGAGTCGCTATTCGGATTCCGAGGGACAACCCTTCGAATAATTGGTGGAATATAACGGCAGTTGTCAGCGAAGCTAAGGAAATGTACATTGCGTCAGAGATAGGGGCAATGTGAACGGTCTCAACGACTCACTGAAGTCGGCGCCAGTCGTAATGGCCAGCGTCAAACCGATTACGATCGAGTGGATCATAATCCCCAGCTGCAAAACGAGCAGCCCAATCACCTGGCGCCTCCTTCCAACTGAAGGTTCCACCTCCTGTGCGCTACCCGCATCTCCTGAGCTTCTGGAGCTACCCCTTTCCTCCTCAACGAGAGCAACAGTGGCCCCTACTGTACCACTGGGCTCCGTTCTTGATGGCTCTCTCGATACTGTACTAGGTAGGGGAGTATGAGGATGCGTAGTGTGCGCAGAAGCAGCGCAAACGCAACCATGGTCCAAGACACATGTACACCCACGCATCCTCAAGATCCGTGGTGAATTGGTCAGAACCTCGATGGGTACCACGCCTGCAGCGTTCTGTGTGACGATAGCAGGTAGAAGGGCGTGGTGCGCACGGTGATTTGCATGACCATATGCCGTGTTCAAGTGAGGCGTTGATTGCGTCCGAGGGTGTCGTAGGAGTGGTGTTGTCTCGTCTGTTTGTGAAGTCTGAATTATGGGCGCTTGTAGGACACTTAGAGACGTTGGCGGACGGACAGGGGCGGGGTGAGTGGGAGGGGTGGAAGCACCTTTGAGGGTACACCGTTGTGAATGATGGGGTGAAGGAGGTCGAGAGGAAACTGGGGTAGGAGGGAGCGACGGCTCTGCTTGTAGGCTCTCAACATAAGATGTGGAGATATCTAGAACCTGAAGTTAGGACCGTCTTCAGAGGTATAAGATGGGCGCTCAGTGCTCACACTCGACAAGGAATATCGAAAGCAGTGATGCAAGGCTACGGATGGTGAGCGATGTTGCAGGGACTCAGCGGGACATGATACGCACATGATTAGACCTGTGTACTTTCCGACGTGGCTAAAGTATTGCCGGACCAGAGGCTTCTGCAAAGCCTCGAAAGAATCCTGAAGAAGATGGATGAAGGCAGTAGCAAGGATGACTCCTGAGATGTTGAATTAGATTCGACAGGTTTTAGTCAGTATAGTCCTAGGAAAAGATCGGATAACGACTTACCTGTGCCAAAATGTTTGCCTATGAAGAAAACAACAGGAGGAATCCTAAGGAAAGGCAGAGATTTGGATACACCAGGAAAAGAAACCGCTATGGTAGGTGACAAAAAAGCTGATGAGCAATGAGCGACCAGGGATTGGATGGGAGATAGTCACCAAAAAGCGAAATGATCAAGATGACGGCCAGAACTTGAAGGCGAGGTTCTACGGGCATAACATGATCCTCAGCAGACCTCAGTCTGTCCAGGGTGGTAACAGCCATTGTAGGGCATGTCACCCTACAACTCCTTATAAACGCGACAGCATGCTCATTGCTGGGGACCGCACCAGTCAACACGTGACTTACTCCATGATTGATGGCAGGCGGCTGTGTGGCCTCGTTACGCCCGCCATCTTCATTCTGCGTCCTCAGTCTCTGAGGCAATGGCCTCACACGGCAGACCTGCATAAATCTCGACGCTCTTGCTTTCTTGACCTCAAAAATAAACGAGGTCGTCACACATCCAAACCATCTGACTTTCTCCAACGCCAAGCTAGTACAATACTTAGCACTGTCTGAGACTCTGATCGGCTGCAGGAAAGCGCCGCTATCAATTGTGAGGGTACTCTTCCCGCCCACTAGTGCTTCCAACGCAACATCGGCTTGTACGACTGCTCTGGCCCTTGAACCTGTCCCACATATCCCCAGTTGCTGTCCTACTAGTATCTAATAGTAAGTGTTCAACGTTCAGTGATGAGTGTTCTAACTTTGAACTCCCTTTCCTCATGTTCTTGACCTGGATTGTAAGCAAAGAATTCGACTTTTTTCAATTACGTGTACAGTTTAGGCGTCGATCTATGAATGGGGAGAAGCAATAACTTAATCTACAGCTTCTTAACCGATACGTAAAAGAAGGGACTCTTTCTGGGAGCGATGCAAACTGGCGCTCTGCACGATAATAACGGTAAGTATCCTCAGCGACTACTTGTTCTATAATTGCTCTATAATTGCTAAGCATGACAGGCCGTATAGTTCGCACTACGGAATGTGCAATCCGAATGTCAGCCATATTGACCTAACATTTGGCGTACTGAACATATGGATCTTCTTCTACTACTAATCTACTGGGTCTGGCCTCACATACCTGGATGGGCCCACTCAGTCAGAATCACACATTTCTCCAGGCCCGAGCCTACGGGGACCACACTTGGTTATCTGAAACCCCTTATTTATGCTGCACTATATATTCATCAACGAATATTAGAGGATGTCTCGACTCTATTGCTGGGATCTTACCGTAGTGGACAGATATGCACGTCGCGGACTCGCCACATTCAACCTGCCTGAGCTGAGGATGGCCAAATAAACTCTCGGTCATTGAGGGGGCAAAAGAAAAGGTCGTCCATCATGTACATCACACATCAATGCATCACTTCCGAGAACTAAGAATGCTGCGACGGGCTATGTAGTCTGTTCTGTCACTCTGACTCTTGGTGATACTATCGGAGCCGATTTAGCTTCATTCCCACCACTAGACAAGTCTGTCATTGGCTGTGGGTTAACAGTCAGCTTCAGTCAGCTTTTTCATGGATAATTCCGTCTTGCCAAGTTAGGGTAACTTGGCCTTCTTCGAGCCCAGGTTTCATGTCGGGTATTTGAGCCTCTCGAGGATATTCGAGTTAGCCTAAACTCAACAAACGATGTGAGTCACAATACCGGCTAAGTTTCAAGATGATAGTAAATTAAACTTGTTAGTCAAAGAATCTCTTCTGAGCTTCCTCTTTTGGCTTGTAGTACTTAGGACAACTTGGAATGTGTGTTTCTAGCCTTCCCAAGAGCAATTAGAGTGGTAGATATGGAGATACCATAGCTATAGATCTCTTCCTATCTTCGACTGCCTAGAAGGCACAGGGTTTTGTTATTTAGAGAGCTTGAATAACTCAAAGCATGTAGTTGTTCGAAGCGAACGGGACTCGATTTGCCGATGAAGTTATCAGACGTCGTAACGGTGATCTGATCTTCTAAGACGCAAATTTGCTGTTTTTGGGTTGCTCGAGGCCATACGTTACCCACGCCATGGGTTTTGACAGCAGGATCGTTCAAATCCTGGGACGGATGTCCTCTCAGGCTTCTTGGAGCGAGTCTCATGTATGTACCGTAGATTCTCATCGGACAGCAGTCAAACAGATCGAGAAGTCATTTGTTCATCGAGGTGCAGCTGTCCGATCATAACTTAACTAATGTGATGGAATGGAATACCACTCGTCCTCGTGCACGTGGTAAGATTGGCGCTTGGTCTGTGGGTCGTTCAGACAGTTCGGTCTTCCGTTATTTCATTGGCCCGGACCAAATTGGCAGCAGATTACCAGCTTCTAGTAAGATGGGACAGCAACAAGCTGCTTTGTTGGCATCAAGATTCAGATCCGTAGAGCGTAAGGATCCATAGAAATTATCAAAAAATCCATTAGAATAACTTAGGGATATCCAAGAGAGACCAAGCCGCATTATTAATACATGTTCGGAATATCAACGAGCAAACACTCCAGTTATCGGACAGCCCATGAGCTTTTCAGCATCTCGAAGGGCCTCCAGGTTTCCAACTAGGACTCATGTGAGTATAACTATGTAAATTATGGAAGGGTATACTGACCTTTTTCAGTCTCGAGAGGTCCCATCTCCTCAAGCCTATACCCATCCGAACGTAGTCTGGGAGCTCGAGTAAGCACACAGATGCAAGGACGAAAGCGATCAAACCAAAATCCCTCGACTCACGATGACTTTGGAACTTCACTATGCCACTTCGCCAACACGAGGAACCTCTCCCAAGCTTTCCCAAATATCGTTGTAGGCTCCGGCTTGTACCACGGTCTCACAGCATATTTATTAGGATGCATCATTGGGTTGATCGATCCATCTGCTTTTCTATTAAACTCGATAGCGACTGGGAATCGGTAATTTGAGTCGGCACGAGGGAGCATAAGCCACTTCTGGAAGAGGGCAATAGACTTGACGAGGGCCCAGATGATCAGGTGTTTGTATAGCGGTTGAGCAGGTTTCCTATAAGCGTTCAGTTAACCTAGGTAGCTGGTGAAGTGACCAGAGCTACGCACAACATTGCTTTGCGGGCTGGCTCATCCAGCATGCATACCGTCAGCCCCTCAACCCAGTTACGAATACCAAAAGCAGTAGGAACGGGGTAAAGGAGTTCTTCTGTGGTATACCCCGCAACTTCGTGATTGAGGATATTGGGGGCCATACATTCCTCTTCATATGCCTGACATTGATAGTGGATTCAGATTTTCAATTGAAAGCATTGCGGCAATCAAACTCACTCTCGCCCAAATTCGCATTTCTTCTGGGGTCCCCGGTATGCCTTGAATGCCCATTCGGTTGCCGATCTCGATCCAGAAGATGCAATATGACTTCAACCTATTTTTAGGACCATGATGGAGGTGCAAAGTTAAAACCGACATACATATTCCTCTAGAGGGGAAAGTTCCCTCCAACCGTACTTACTCGCCCACGTCTATCGTAACGAGGCACTTCAAACATCAGATATTGCAAAACTTAAGAGGATAATACTAACCGCTGGTAACTGCGCTAATAAAATCAGCGTATAGAGGAAATCTCCATTTGACTGGATAGATGATACCTTATGTATGCCATGAACGCCAAAAGAAATTCAAACTCACAATCTTGTACTTGGAGTGAAGTTGGTTCATACGTGCTACAGCGATCATCGCTCGCGGATCAAATTCGTCTGACTTGTCGTCCCTTGTATGTCCCGAAAGTGGACACGCCACCCAGGTTGCTGTTGAGTCGAGTGAGAAAATCATAAAAAAGGAGCAGGTTTTCGAAGCCCACAAAGCATAAGCTCAGTCTATAGTGCATGTGTCAGTGGTGTTCCGGGAAAGTGATTTCAATAGGCCCACTGACATCTGCATACCGCTTCGATATCGTTTCATTACTCTTCAGCTGTTTAGTGGCAGATAATAGCCTGGAAATCGATGGCTATCGCGATGTTATCAGTCCGCGGTGGTACACACTACTAAGAGCCACCAGTCTCACAATCGCATAGGTCTTGAGCAACGCGAATGCGAGTGAATAGTTCACGATCAGGGGCATATCGTATCCACATGACACAAACATGACCTTCTGTGCCTCCTCCGGGGTCAATGTTCTATCTTCATACTTCTTCTGGTATTTTCTGTGAATAACCCGATATCGTTCGAACCTCAGCACGCGAACCAAGGCCAGATAGCCGACAAACGCAGTCACGAGGCCCTTTGTGAGATTTGTGCTATTCAGGGCATCGGAGACGTGAGGAGCGAGAGCCTCAAAGTGGCGGGAGAGTTGATTGACCAGCGTAGCTGCGGAGGCGGCCATAAGTCAAGATGTTTAGCGAGCCTCGGCCTTGTTCATGACCACCACTTTATCATATAAAGAATCCGAGGATCGCCTTTGAACCGAACTTGTCAGTCGTCACTCAATCAAACAAGTAATCGGCCTAAGGACCGACGCCCCAGGCAATCAATCGGCCCTAGAATTAACGCTAACTTTAGAATCATGAATCTCAAGCCTATTCTGGTCGGAACCAGAACTTCCATGCTTCCTGATGCCGGTATTTCAGATGTTATGTTTGGTCACTCACGAAACGGGGGGTTGACTGCTTTGCATTTCCAGAGGGTGTACGTGTACGAGCAGGAGTGGAGATTGTCGAGTAACAGATGATGATCGAAGGCGTGAATCGTTGCATGAGCTTAGGGCCGGTCAAAGCTGGACCAGATCATCGCTTGATTTTGTCAGAGCCTGAGTATCCCTGTATGCGCATTGCGATCTAATAAATCGAGATATCCAACAATATAGTCGACAGTAGCCGGCTCCCTTCGCTATCACTTATCTCCTGTCGTTGCTCTCGTCAAATCAACAGTCCTGTGGCACGCTCTCTGATGATTATTCCAACGCCCTCACTCGTCGCTTCCCGTGTCGTGGAGCTATCCAGTCACTCCACCATAACTGCCTCCCGTTGACTTTGTGATGGGAGCCGAGATTCTTCAATGCCCAACCTGCTTCGGACCTGCATGGTATTCAGTTTTCTGACGAGCATTCTATACACTGCGCCGCTGAACCAATAATACACCAGGATTATTGAAAACTCATTGAAATATTATTGAGAGCTAGTGTTGTCACAGCTCGGCTCAGCTCAGCTCCGCTCGGCTCAGGGTCCGCTCGGCTAATTTGCAGCTCAAAAGCCATCAAGAGCGGAGGGCAATCGCTTGGCTCGGCTCAGGAACCGGCTTGAGCCGCTGAGCCGTAAATTTTGATCTTGATTTAGTAATATGATTTTTTTTGGCATATACAGACTTCCTCATGTCAAGAAAACAGCCTATTTAAAGCCAAGATCCATCACAATGAGTAACGTAGAGCATGTAGATAGCATTGAGAAAGCTAGCTACATAAAAACCAGCCAACAAAGTCATGAAAATCATTAAAAGTCGTCAGTAAAGCATCCATGGATCAATTGATATGAGTAGCATGAAGCGACGCGATGTAGAGATTGATATCCTCCGGCACACTAGCCCGCTCATGATCAATTTGCATAAGATACTCAATCTCCTCATCCCTACGAAGGCCGGCAGTGAAAACCAACTCTTCTCCACCATGGTCATACGAATATTTCAAAACCTGGAGGGCTTCCATCAGCTCCGGAGCGATGCGATTGCGACGAGGAGCCATAGTTTCCTTGGCGGTGGAGAAGAGTCGCTCGCAAGGGACAGATGATGCTTGAATAGGGAGAATGTCGAGCGCCAGTCGAGCAATCGTAGGGTAACGCCAGTAGTTGTCCTATTATACCAAATTAATGTTCAGTCCTGAACAAGGGAAATTAAGGAAGAACACACCTGCCAATACATCAGGCTTGAAGTTGTGACATGAGTGTCGAGGAAATAGGCTTCGACTTCAGCATGCAGGGATCGGTTTTGACGTTGACGTGAGATCTGATGGTTGCGAAGTCCAAGGATCATGCAGGGATCATCATCATCATCCACCGCATTGACGTTAGCTGTGTGCAATCCGGCTGTAGTAGCCATAGCTGGAGAAGTGTCGTTGTGGTAGGGCTCGAGCTGTGGAGAGAAGTATGAGCAGTGCGAAAGTATGAAGATAAGGAGTCTTGATGGAGATAACATACATGCCAAATGAATAGATCACGGGTGTCTTCAACATCGTAAGGCATGTTCTCTTTGAACCAGTCAAGCTTCATAGCTGGATTGATCACTGCCCGATGACTGTGAACACAGACTCAGAAATAGTGGTAAGAAATGTAGACGCACAGATAGCAAGGGTATAGGCTGGGATGTCTTTGATACGGTTCTGATACTGTTCTAATTTCGCGATGCCAGCCTCAATGATCAAGCTGTATGCCGGAAACTTAACCTGAAGTCGCTGCCATGCTTGAATCATTGCGGTGAATGAGGGTAGCACTTCGCACAACGTGGGTGTCTTTTCGGCCGAGAGGACTTGCTGAAACGCATGTGGAACCTGGACAAAAATAAATAAGCTGAGTTAGCCTGAGTATGCTAGCATAAATCAGAAAAGACTCATACCGCCAAGATCTTGGCATAGACCTCTAATGTCTCCCAATCGGACTCCAGCAATGGAGTACGCACCATGTCTGGGTTCAATCGAAGGTATTGAACAATAGCCTAGCATTCCAAGAATCATTAAACCGATGGAAAAGTTGAGTAAAGCCTGAAATCATACCGGTTTTAACTTCAGAGCTCGCTGTGTCATATATTGTGTTGACGACCATCGAGTGATGCAATCCCGAATAAGCTGGAGATCATCGAGACCAAGTCGGATACACGTCTTTGAAAAACCATCTCGCCGAAGAGACGAGCTGCGGATCTGAGAGATGAGAACTAAATATAGAACTGACTCAATAGAAACAATGATAGATGTACCGTGCGGATGACTGTGCGAAGGATCGCAATGGAGTCTCTTCTGGGGCTACTTTCCACAGTGTTGTAGTCCTCGGCGTTGTTCTCAGCGAGACGGATGTTTGTAATTTTCGAGAGTACCGCTTGACATGCGAGATTCACAACATGCGGGAAGCATCTAATTTGAATAAATCATAAGCATAAGACCAGATAAAGCTGCCACTTACCGGATACGCTGTTCAGTAGGGTCAAACACAATGCGAGGGTGGAGACTTTGACTGAAAGACTCCATGCAAGCGTCATTGTTCGACGCGTTATCCATAGTCGTCCAGCCCATCTATCAAGACATTTATGAGTTTCATACATAGAATAGTAAATGAACTCACCTTCGACGTGATATTGATCCGATCGACAATAAACCGAAGCGCTTGAGCAAGGTGGTCACCCGTGTGATGACCAGGAATGCAACGAAATCCAATAACACGGGCTTTCATGCTCAATAGGCAGCGAGGTCCAGCAGGTGAATTGAAATGCTGAACGTCGATCCAGTGGGCAGTGACACCAATATAGGGTGTAAGGTTCGGATCAGTCCAGATATCCGTGGTCAACGACACCTTTCCAAGAGTTTTCTGGAGGGTAGGCATTGAGTTTTGAATAAAAACTGCGGTTAACAGGCACATACCTCGAGTTCAGCTTTGACATGTACTAAGAACTCATCAAAACTGGCCATTATACGATTTCGAAGAAAGTTTCGATGAGGGATTTCTGAATCTTCAAGGTCCTGGCGCAGGAGGAGAAGTAATGCTCGAAATTTTGGGTGCTCGAGCATGTGGAGGGCCTTCATTCAGTTATGATTAGATCAGATCACAATCAAAGTGAATAGAACTCACTGAGTTGGTCGATACAACGAACTCTTGAAGCGCACTCAGGAAGGCCTCTTTGCTAAAGCGTGGACGATCGGACCCGGTTGAAGTGGAGTGCGAGCTCGCTTCCCCATTCTGGACCCAATAGTCATCAACCAACGCCTCTGCTTCCCTTCCCCCTGCCCTGAGTTCAAGTCTTCGAAGCTCTTGTGCCCAGATGGCGAGGTGTGCATTTGCGAGGTGGCGGCGGAGGATCGACGTACCGGTTGAACGCGCGTATACCTTCACCTTGTGACCAGGCCGCTTTGCCTTGAGGTCCCTGCAATCAGATGATGATCATTGTGAGAAAGTCAGCTGATCAATCAATCCATCAACACTGCTTACCTGCACAGTTTACAGGCTCTTCCACTCCCTTCCTCTTCGAAGAATGTCCAGACGTCTTGTGCATCGCGGGACTTCTTTGTCCTCCGCGCGTGAGGTGAGTCCTGCCCATCACTGCCCGACTCGCTCTCACTGTCATCGCTGGTTTCATAGTTCTCGAGCCGATGAATGGTGGCGCGGATTTCGGATTCGATTTCGGGCGAAGGTGTCAATGCCTGGAGGATTGACACAGGCTGTTGAGGGC
>JANIEX010000739.1:0-21050 GCA_027627405.1 Leucocoprinus birnbaumii
CGGACAGGGATGAAGATGAAGATTGGGACCCAATTGACGACAAAGCATGGATCCTGATTTTACAATGTTGCGCGTCCCGGCCAAAGGATCGACTTGAGATTCCCGGGATCCAGCAGGCAATCAAAGCTATTATGAACCCCGCTGAGAAGCCCAGCTCGGAAACACGACTGGCTCATATCTTACAGGATGAAGAATCATTGGACAGTTTGTGTAAGCTCAGAGGGAGACGTGCACAGGCGATGGTTGACTATCTCTATTGTGTGAGTGACATTCTCGGATGAAATGACTATAATTGTGCTTCTGACTCCGACATTTACCTGTGCCAAGCTCCTTGTAGAACCGCAGGATAAGGCAACATCTCACATTCAGGCCTTTTCACCTCTTTACAAACTGTGCATCTCCTCTTATAAGATCCCACGATATGTGATCATGTCATCGTCTCTCAAGCTTCAGATCAACTCGTTTGTTGGATATAGATGGGGTTACAAGCTGAATAGAGGTAGGATAGCAGAGAGAGATGTGTGTTGCTTGTATCAGCGGAAGCCTGGATCACTCGGGGTACGACTAACGACCGATCATTGATCAACCTGTATAGTTTTACTCATTGAGACTTCTCATCCTCATCCTCAGCATTTGCTACGAGAAACACTCATTTCTCAACAGCTTCATCACCCTAACATTTCATATATAGCTGGCATGACCGACCTCGAAGGAGGTACCCTTATTTATCCTCTTTCCGGAGAGGGATTGTATGGTGTTAAACCTAATCACGAGGATATGGCAGCTCTACGCCTGCTAGTTAGTAATCTCCAGTCATTCATGATGATCTCTCATATGTCCATTCACAGATTTTTGACTTGGCATCCGGCTTGACGTATCTACATAAGCAAGGCAGAGTTCATGGGAGCCTTAAGCAGGTATGTTTGAAGTGAACAGAAGGGCCGATAAACTTCATGATGAAATTAGGGGAGCATTACTGTCAATAACCACGGCAGAGCCTGTATAAGGGGCTTTGAACTGTCATATGTTAAATTGGACAAAAAATTGGAGTCAGAAAATGCACCAGAGATAATGAGACAAGCCCATGCACTACATCATATTTTCCGGGGTACATCTTGGATTGCTCCGGAGCTATGTCGTGAACCGGGAGAGTGGCATGGGTTGGAGGGAGATATGTGGGCATTTGGGATCTTATCTTTTAATGTACGCATCTTTCTCCGGTCCCATATGTGCTGAACATTCTATCACTCAATTTTCAGATCCTACGTTTAGAGAATAAGGTGGGATTCCAAAAGTACGTCAATCTCGAGCAGAAGGCAGCCTCGCAAATGGCAACGGGTGCTTCTCCATTGACGTCTGAATTCCTGTCACACTTCGACAATCAAGACCAGGCTATTTTGAAATTAGTGGACCGCTGTTGGCACCATGACTCTGACAAACAGATCACCGCTGGGGAGTTCCTGCACGGGCTTCGGTCAGCTGAAATATTCAGGGAGGAGAGTGGAGATGAAGCGAAGGCAGACAAGGAGGAATGGCAATTCTGGGCAAGGCAAAGAGAAGGAGGAGAGAATCTGATGGCCAACGTGGACCTGGAGCGTATCGGTCATATCCTCGATACTTTATCGCAGTCTGGTGCGTCGAGCTTCTTCATTCAGTTCAGGTTGTTGATGTTGACCATGGATTAGTTGAAGCTGGCGAGGACCTCACTGCGGACTGGAATCAACTTTGGGAATGGGAATAAGCGAGAATAAGACGAGGCATATACTTTTTTCTAGCTACTGACAACTCTATTTAGTCAATAAATCTGTGGAGTGATTTGAGCTCTGTCATGTCATAATTCGCTTCACTAGATTTTGTTGTAACACCTGTATATAAAGTTCACTGATAGCATCAGTCACAAAATCCCCAATAATCGCAGCGTGACATTTGTCAGAAATCATGATTAGCTTAATCGTGATTGCGATTATTTTTAATCTGGATTTATCTCAAACAGGGAATGTGACCACTCAAATGGCTATATAGATATTTAATAATCTCTTATAATCATAGAAAACCCGCGATTATTTTAATCATAGATAATCTCGAATTGGAAAATATATAAATGAGATCAACAATAGGGGGAATCGAACTCACGCCTCTGGGTAACCATATTGGGTCAGATCAGGGTTAATGCATTAAATACCACTGTTCTAACTGTCCTTACAAGATATAGTTGTAAATAGCTATATGTACGTCTCAGCCCAGCTGTTAGAAAGCTCCTTACACCCATTTCAAACCATCAAATGATGAGATGCTGCACATATCATCAAATATCTGTACTCGGAATGAGATTATGACATTGGAAAATGCGGGGTATTAATTAATATCTATTTTCAATGCCACGAAATTTGATGTGACTTTAGCGCCATTAAGGGAATCAGGACTTAGACACATTGTCGAAGTCTTGATTCCCGGCCGTCAGAATGTTACATATACTGATTACATCCTTCGCTGGAAAAGCTTTCATGGTGTAACGGTTGTATGGTGCCCTAATCACATATCACCTTCGTGGTTAGGCCGGGGGTTCGATCCTCGCTTGTTGCTCTTCTGAAGAAATGTATATTTTGCCTTATTTAGATCTCAATATAATCCGGATTATTTAAAATCATAATCGTGATTATCGAAATCACGATTTGTGACAATTGTCATCTCAGGATTTTGAGGTCCCTGGCCGCTCTTCCGTTCCCGGGTCATATTCAAATTTCAGGGCGACGATAACGGTCCAGTTCACCAGAACTACCGATCTCGTTATCACGAAGCCCAATTCCTTCTGAAATCACTTTATCGTTTCCGAGGACGCCGTAAAACTAAGTTCGAGAGACGGTGCGGCGACTGTAAGGGAAGTTTAGAATGGGTATGATCACTTGATTCTAAACTGCTTCTAGCATAAGTAAGAATATTTTTACCGCGATCACATCAGCTCGAGATTAGCTTTCTTGTAGAGGAAAGGCTGTGATGGATGGGATTGGTCACATTGTGTCAAGCACGGACGGTCGTGGGGAAGGGTCAACAAACCAGTGCAAACGGGACATTTGTGCTGTAAACAGTAAGTAGACTTCACACCCATCCCACCTCTTGACATGCCCCTTTTCTCCAAATCTCAAAATCTCGAGATATCAGGCGGAAAATGGATCGACAATTCTGTAAGGAATGAAGTAGTCACCTATATTCAGGGAAGACTCGACGGTAGCGTAGCAATTTCATCGGACTTCAACTAGCTGCAGTTCTCACCCTGCCGACCCATTGTCAGGAATCGACGCCCTTCTGGAGGCATCTGAGCCTGGAGCCGCACACAACTCTGTCGCTCGTACATTGGCTCCTCGATGTCATCCAGGTACTCGCGAGAGATTCATCCAGGAGCTCACTCGCTGGGCAGTCGCCGTTTCTGAATACCACCCGTTTGTCTGGATGAAGGGACCTGCAGGGGTAGGCAAATCAGCGATCGCCCAAAGCTGTGTTGAGCAACTTAGTGCGGAATCTATCCCTTACATTGCGTACTTCTTCTCCATCAACGGACGAAGTGATCCTCGACGGTTGTTTCCTTCCATTGCGTATCAGCTTTCTCTCCTTGTCCCCGAGTATCGCAAGATCCTCGAAGAAAGGATCTCTCGCGACAAAACACTTCTGACTAGGTCACTTAAAGGCCAGCTTCACGGGCTGATAGTGGAGCCGCTACGGGAGCTAAAAAAGACGAGTATCAATACCGTCGATTGGAGGATCCCCATCTTCGTTGATGGATTAGACGAATGCGGAGATCGGCAGGCGCAATGCGACATCGTTGAAGCTGTGGCCGAAGTACTACGCTTGGGTATCCTCCCCCTCCGTTTTGCCATCTTCAGCCGCCCCGAAGCTCACATTGAGACTGCATTCTCTCAGTCAGACAGTAGTGGGGCTTTTACGCAGACCATTTTMCTGCAAATCTCGCGTGATGATGATGAAGAGATTGAACGCTTCCTGCGCGCTGGGTTTCAAGAGATCCTCGGGCGCAGGAATATGCCCAAGGGATACGCGTGGCCATCCGATAAAGAGATATCCGACCTCGTGGATGCTGCTGATGGTTTATTCAACTACGCCAGTGCCGCATTGAAATTCATAGACGACAAGAAATGGCTCGACCCTCGGGAACCTCTTTGCCTGGTTCTCAACAGTACTCGGGACCCATCAGCTCTTGCCGCCTCACCATTTCCCTTCGCTGAGCTGGATGCTCTCTACCTCTTGATTATGAGGAACATCCTGCCCGAAAGGCGTCCTATCTCTCAACTTCTATTAACTCTCCTGTGTTTGGAGGCGACTTCCTTCGATCGGAAAAGATCTAGCCTTTTACTGCACAGCAATTTGCTGGGCCTCTCTGAGTTTCAATACCGGGCCATCTGTGGCGACCTAAATTCCGTCCTCCACGTACAAGAACAACCTTATCTCAGAATGCCCCAAGGTGTCGATTCTGCCCGCTCCTTTCTCAAAAATGACCGGGCACACGTCCAAGATGCTTGGAACTTTGTCCAATATTGTCTTGGGGGAACAGTATGTTTTCCTCATAAGTCCTTCGTCGACTTCCTAGTGAACCCGTACCGCTCTGGAACATACTGTACCGCCACACCCCTTGCATATACCAATCTCTTTGAGCATATGCTAAGACTATACCCTAAGTACAACCACTTTTATGAGACGAGCGATTCCGGTGAAGTCCCTCGATCTTTTCACGATGTCTGATCGCGCCCTCATATAATCTCATATAAAATGTAGACCTTGCTTTGTCGACCAAGGCCGGCTCCTCAGGAGACGTACTATCAATCCCTTACAATAACGAATTTATCAACTCCATTGTCCTGGCGCGCATCCTTACCTTTTTCCATGCAATCCTAACCGAGATTGCGCCAATGGTTCCACCCAACAGAGAACTCATGAGATGTCTTTCCAAGTGGGATTTCAAAACTATCTTCCATCTCAGGCGATACTTATACAAAGGGATGTCAGAGTATCTAGTGTTCTCGCAGTGGAAATGTGTCGTACAGTATCAATTGGCCGGAAAGGTTGAACTTATCACTCTTCGTCATCCCGAGTTCTCCAAATTCGATATTTTGCACTTCAAAAAGGTACAGTGTCAAGCTCCTCACACCTTTCTTCGTGTTAACCCTCCAAACATACTCCAGATGGTGCAAGATCAGCTCTGGGGAGGTCTCATAAAGGAGTGCTCGCCGCCCTCTTCCTCCCTTCCCATCAATATTTACCAACGAAACTGCGAGTCAGGGCTTTTCACAGTCGGCGCTGAAGATGGAAAATCCGTATTCTGGTATTGGGAGATCGATTTCGACCAAAGGGTGTATCGAGAGTTCTATGCGCTTGATCTAGCGGAAGGCATGCTTGCCTTCAGGCACCAGCATTATTCAAAGCCCCAGTCATCCTAGTCAACAACTCTCTTTGTAATATAATCGTTCCAGCATTATTAACACCACTGCCTTCTTGATTTGCTCACGTGTATATGTAGTCTATGTTTTGCTCAGCTCGGCGTAGAAATAAGATTAACTGATGATATTTCCTCCTGGATTGAGAGGCTGCTTAATCAAACGAGGTCCCGGATAGATTATAGACCTAAAAAATAATATCCCAAATATGGGATAAATCAGACAGCCCTCAAATCACCCTCGTGCGGCCTTAATCCCTTCCGAGATCGCGCATGGAGCGTTCCTCTCCTAAATGGTGAGACCACAGAAAGATGTACAGCCTGTCGCAACCCCTGAGAGTCCAAGCGAGGAAGCCTTATGTGGCGACAACACCAAATTGAAAATAATAAACGCAATACTCCTCCGCTCCACGTCAAAATTTGACACATTGTCCACAGTATAAACTATCAGAATATCGACAAGGGATGGGATGAAAATGCAAGAGAGAGAAGGGGAAGGAAAAATGTGTGTGACACAGGGACATTCTTCGTGTTTTTTTTTTGATTGTGACCGCACCGGTGAATAACACTAAACCACCCCAAAGACACCAGGATCGAAAAAGGATGCTGTAGCATTTTGCTGGGCCCGTGGGTTAATGGAACGTGACCGAAATCCGTGGCGGGGTCGCATAGATGGCTGGACTGCAGTTATAACGTCTTACTGTGAGCTCACCCTCTGTATTAAACCAGACGAAGCCCAATACAGCACGCACTGGCACCAACCGTATCCCACAGAGATTATATGCGAGGATAATTTCTATTGAAGACGGTGGAAATCACACGACCGCTGAATTGTGTAATCTAACTCTGTGGTGCGTTAGCTACGACGCGCTTGGAAAAGGTATTCTGCACTCACAATCTACTGTTTGTAGCAGGACACGACGCTGCTTGGTTGCTCCACAAAGCTTCCCCTTCATGACGCCAATATCCACTCATCAGTGTTCCTTGGCTTGCATTGTGTCGGGAGATGCCGCCTGCGAGCTAAAGAGTTGCACAGCTCAAGAACGGAGGGAAGGCTTCAGGACACAGCTATTCTAACAAAGTCTTCGTCCGGAGCGCGGCACTGGAAGATAGCCATAGATGAGTCCATGAACTACAACACCAACACCCGCCACAAAGAACGCGACGCTGGTATTTCGGATCAGCCATTCCTATACCTATACAACAGGCATGTCGTCCAGAGCAGACCCAGGTATGACACTCTCGCTCCTTGGAGGCCTTCGTGAATGATTATGTATTTGCAGGGTAGGAAATAACCCTCTAGAGAGGAATGGGACGACCTGCTGTCCAGAATAGCAGACGAATCACTTTTTCGTAGAGACAAGCGCCAAAGGAAAGGGGGAAGGAAGTCGATGCAAGGACTTCTCATTGAGAATGCCTGTGGTTCCTGAGAGGCTGCGTTACTTCAGGCTTTCTCGATGACTTGCGCCAGGAGGTCGAACGGGTCCAAATGAGTAACAAGTTCCAAGTAACATGGTTGCGCAAAACTTGGGCTACTAGCACGCGTTGGGAACGTAGCTCGCTACCACGTGGGTGCAGCGAAAGAATTGGCTGTATCGTCCTACGAGTCGAATACCTTCACAGCCTCGGGGTTCTTTGGCAGAGATGATACCGCCAACTGACTACCTCTGCCTCGCTGAAGTGGGTCCTGGGGGGTAATAGGGGACTCCTTATCGAGAGCACCTAAGCTTTCTTCGACGGCGCGTGACTCCAGGCTGCAGCCAGTGCCTACGTTCCGACGGTTTGGATGATTTGGGTCAGAAGGTCGGAAGAATCCAGATGGCCAGCAAGTTCCGAGCGACGTGGTTGGGAAGAGCTTTGGTCACCGCAGCACGTCAGAGACATAATTCGCTGCCACGTAGGTGTAGCCAAACACTTGGACATATCTCGTCCGACGAGTCCAACAAGTCGAATAGGACGGTCTTGTCAACCCTAGGGTTCCGTGCCAGAGGGTGTCGTCGGCCGACCATTTCTTCCTCGCTAAGACGAGCCTGAAGATGTCTTTGACGTTGACACAATCTTGACCTATAAGCTACCCGAAGGTCAATTCAACCACTAACAAGTCAGCCAGCTATTGACGCACCCGCCAGCACCCCAGCTCCTTCGTTGAATTTTCTAGATCTCTCTCTCTCTCTCGTTCGTCGGTCATGGTAAGGACGTTTCTTCAAGGAATGCCTAGTCTGATATGGGCAACATTTAACGGAGGTTTTGTTCGGATTACGCCTTCAGGAGTAAACCTCACCTCAACGAAAACTACACCCAGGACCCTTTTAGCACCCCTGACCAGGACTAGAAGCTGCGTGAGGGCCGTTGAGCGCTAGAGACCCCAAGCTACTAGATCAAGAAGCCGAGCGACGAGAGGTGAAGAGGAGCTTTGTGAGTTCGCAGCGATCTAGCGCTAGTGCTGGAGGGAAGATGTCTTTCTTGCCGTGCATGGTGCCGTGCTACTGTGCTTTCCTTATAAGCCAAGTGCAGCTCAATGCTCCATTAGCGTCAGACTCTGATGTTGCCGTGTGGCTACCGAAACTCAAGGCAAGCTCAAGTTCGTGGCAGTGCAACTTGAGTTGCCTTGAGTTTGACTCGCGGCAACACTAACTGGAGCAAAGAAGGATTGATTTCATTTATATTTAACCCATTTGGCAATGTGATGAGGGCCTGAGTCTGCACTTACAAATACGGATTGATGTGATTAGATCTGGTATCGGAAGCGGGATGTCTTCGATCATATACACGTACTTAGACGGGATCTAAGGATGATATATGTGATAGCTAAGTCGCTGACACGAGTTTGAGTTCATACAACCATTTCCGTTATGAATCGCAGTCCTACATAAACATGCTGGACGTTCTCGTTCCCTGACTTTCCTTCATCCCGACTTTGCACTTACGAGGGTTTCAATCATCCCTCATCCCAAGTTACGTTCGCCTCAAGGCTCCGAGGGACGTGCTCGGTAAGCGCTCTTCGCGGATAAACCTGTTCCTACTCTTCAACAATCTGCCTCGTCTACTCGCCCTGTGGACCAATTGAACATGCTCTCTCGATTCCGCGTGCTCGAGATATCGTTCTCTGTCCTCCTCGTCGGACTGATCCTTCGGATACGAAGACAACAGGCGAAGCCGCACTTGCCTCCTGGTCCAAAGGGACTACCGATTATCGGAAATGCTTTGGACATTCCACTCCAAAATATGACGCAAACATATTACAGTTGGACAAAGAAATACGGCATGATTCTCAGTAGGAGCAGCCCGAGTGTGAGCTGATGACAGTTGGAACAGAATCAGATGTTATTTATTTGGAAGCAGGGGGAAAGAAGATAGTCATCTTGAACAGCTATGATGCCGCAACTGATCTTCTCGATAAGAAGAGTCATGTTTACTCTAGCAGGTGAGCGAGTGGTCGCTAATCTGTAAGCTATTTGATCTAACCACTGGAACAGGCCACAGACCACGATGTTGTGCGAGCTGTAAGTGATTCCCATTTCTGAACTCTGTTTCTCATGCTTAAAATATGTCGTGTTCTCACAGGATGGATCTGTGGTGGCTGTTCGCCATTATGCCGTACAGTGAAGCATGGAAGGAACGACGGCGCACATTCGTGCAGCATTTCCCGATGTCCAACCCTAGCATCCATCAACCCAAGGAGATTGAATTTATTCACTCGCGCTTACTTCCCCAGCTCTTGAAATCACCCGAAGGTTTCATGGACCATATAAGGCAGTACGTCAGAAGCCCCAATGACGGTCCTCTGACCCACATTGTTTTCCGGGTGTACTGACGACCCTTTAGTGTGATCGGCGGAATATTGATATCACTTGCCTACGGTATTCCGACTAAACCTGAGAACGACCCGTTTATTCATCTTGCAGAGGAATCGATGCTTGTGAGTGCTAACGCCGCCATTCCTGGTAAATTCCTTGTCGATGTGTTTTCGTTCCTCAAATACATACCGGAGTGGGTCCCTGGTGCTGGCTTTCAGCGTCAGGCGAAAGAGTGGAAGGAGCTTTGGAGGAGGTTTAAGAACACTATGTTCGACGCAGCTGAGGAGAATATTGTGAGTTTTGATTGGATCAGGTGGATCTTACTTGAATTATAAATACTTGAACAGGCCCGCGGCAATGCACAGCACTCCTTCGTATCTTCTTGTCTAGAGGCTGTAAACGAAAGGGCGGATCTTGAAAAACAGAAACTGATTATCAAAGAGACGGCCATTACGTTCCTCGCCGGTGTGTCTATTCTCCAACTCAATGGTTCTCTATTGATGTCGTGTTGTATACTAGCTGGAGCCGACACACTCGGGGCCACAATCGTGGTGTTCATCCTTGCGATGGTATTAAATCCCGATGTTCAGGCAAAAGCGCAAGCTGAGCTTGACCGAGTGCTTGAGAACGGAAGGTTACCCGAGCTCAGTGACCAAGATTCCTTACCATACTTGACGGCCTTGATGAAGGAAGTCGTCCGGTATGTCCTTCATTGTTTTGACTAGACACGCGCTCATCTTTCCCGGTTCTCTTACTTCTACCCATTCGACTCTTGTTGCCGTTCTTGCACATGACTAAATGACTATATCGTTTGGTATCGAAAGATGGCAGCCTGCTAACCCTCAGGGTGAACTTTACCCTTGTCTTCTGCTATCGACTGGTGAACTGAACCTTGCTTCGGATTTGGACGATCAGCCGTACCCCATCTAAATACAGAGGACGATACCTATTCGGGGTACCACATCCCTAAAGACTCTATCGTTATCCCGAATCTCTGGTATGTGCACCCCCCACACAGGTACAGTTAAATCAGGTGCTGAGATGATGTACAGGGCAATGTCTCGAGATGAAAGGCGTTACCCAGATCCGGAGGCCTTCAAGCCGGAACGATACCTCACCCCTGATGGTAAGCTCGACCCGAACGCTAGTGACCCATTCGACTTCGCCTTTGGTTTCGGTCGAAGGTTCGGGCTCTCACGACCTCATTTAGCGTCTTTAGCCGCTGATATTTAATGCCAGAAAATGTGTTGGTCCTCACATCGCTATCTCGACACTCTGGATCGCGATAGCCTCTATTCTCGCCACCTTCAAAATCAGCAAACATAAGGACGAACTTGGGAACTCTGTCGATCCAGTCGTGGATTTTAAATCTGCAAACATTGTCGCGTAAGGGTTCATCTGCGATTTAATGCCACATCATCAGACAAAATTCGACTGGTCAATTAATAGGCTGCCATCCCCTTTCAAGTGTTCAATTCAGCCACGCTCACGAGAAGCTGAAAAACTGATTTTCGCCGCCTCCGAGCACAACACCTGATTTGCTTTTCCTGTTTCTATGATTAGGTTATATTTCCTATATAGTCAACCCTTTGGCGAATTTATGCTGCTAATACTGTTTTATAGTTCCCAGTTATGTGCTTCCTTGGATGTAGTTGTGCTGGTCAGCCTCGGGGATAAGTTTCCCGACTCATTTGAATTAGTTCAGAGATTAACTCTTGTCATACGTATATGGATGGTTTGACAATAGTCCTCTGTTCTTGCACCCGAAAATTGCTCGCAAGGAATCCACCGAGTGGCTGTTCCAGAAGCGCGAGGACTTGATGAGCTTCAGTCGGATTGGCGCCAAATCAATCATCGATATTATTGGTCTGGCCCAGCCATAGATCCAATTACATACCCCGTCGCGTCGATAGAACGATTTGCTCTTGTAATTGTACTGAGTTAATTTCAATGTCATTTTCGCCATCTCGGTGGCCTTGGGCTATATTAGTCCAACCTGTGACTGGTTGTTGGACTTTTATCTGGATTCACGTTTGGAACAGCGTGTACCCTAATTCTTCCTTTATTCTACCGTACAGCGAACACTAAACTAAAATTAGTGAGTTTCTTCACAGTCTCAGATACGTCTATTGATTTGATACCAGAGCCTGAGTAAAGCTCCGACGCGGTCTAGTGCTCTAAGGCCCATAGAAAAAGCAAATGTGGGGGAGTTGGTCTCCACGATTAGTGCTCAAACTGATAAAACCCGTAATTCCAGCACTCTAGGCCTCCAACTCCTCGTAAGTAAGGCCTTGTAGATTCCATCACGATCCGTCAAGTGATTCCGGTACTGGATTGATCTGCGAGCCCTGTTGTCCTATCCGCTCAAGAGGGTTTTGACACAGTATTAGTCCTCAATGCGACATGATTCAGATTTTCAATAACATACTTGATTATGTGAGTAGCCTCTTGCTCTCCTAATTGCATGTGTCTGTCTAATGTGAACATCTTAAGGCACTCAGAGAACACCTTACCGAAGTCAAAGAGCGGGCCCACGCTCTAACTTTACTCTCAAGAACTGTAGCAGCAAAACGGATTTACCCAGAACGATTGATGGTTACACCTTTGCAATATCACTCCAGACCAAAAGCCTCGGGTGGATTTGGGGCCCTGCACCAAGGTATTGATCCGACTCCGGGATTGGTCAAACTGTCACTGACCATGGACAGTTGTGGGGAAGGATCAACAGACCGGTATTTGTGCTGCAAACAGCGACATAATATCGTAGAGTTCACAGCCATTCACAGCCATCTCAACTCTTGACATGGCCCTTTTCTCCAAAGCTCAAAATTTTGAGATATCAGGCGGAAATTGGACCGACAATTCTGTCAGGAATGAATTAGTCACCTACATTCAGGGAAGACTCAACGGTAAAGTAGCAATCTTATTGAACTTTGACAAGCCGCAGTTCTCATCCCACCAAAACCCATTGTCAGGAATCGACGTCCTTCTGGAGGCATCTGAACCTGGAGCCGCACACAACTCTGTCGCTCGTACATTGGCTCCTCGATGTCATCCAGGTACTCGCGAGAGATTCATCCAGGAGCTCACTCGCTGGGCAGTCGCCCTTTCTGAATACCACCCGTTTGTCTGGATGAAAGGGCCTGCAGGGGTAGACAAATCAGCAATCGCTCAGAGCTGTGTCGAGCAACTTAGTGCGGAATCTATCCCCTACGTTGCGTATTTCTTCTCCATCAACGGACGAAGTGATCCTCGACGTTTGTTTCCTTCCATTGCATATCAGCTTTCTCTCCTTATCCCCGAGTATCACGCGTTTCTCGAGGAAAAGATATCCTGTGACAAAACGCTTTTGACGAGGTCACTCAGAGGTCAGCTTCACGGACTGATAGTGGAGCCTCTGCGAGAATTACAGAAGATGCACATCAACACCGTCAGTCGGAGGATCCCCGTCTTCGTTGATGGATTAGATGAATGCGAATATCACCGGGCGCAGTGTGATATCGCTGAAGCTGTAGCTGAGGTATTACGCTTGGGTGTCCTCCCCCTCCGTTTTGCCATCTTCAGCCGCCCTGAAGCTCATCTCGAGACTGCGTTCTCTCAATCCGACAGCACCGGGGATTTTATGCAGATCATTTCACTCCAAATCTCGCGTGATGACGATAAAGAGATTGAACGCTTCCTGCGTGCTGGGTTTCAAGAGATCCTCGGGCGCAGGAATATGCCCATGGGATACGCGTGGCCATCTGATAAAGAGATATTCGACCTCGTGGATGCTGCTGATGGCTTATTCAAAATTACGCGGGTGCCGCATTGAAATTCATAGACGACAAGAAATGGCTCGACCCAAGGGAACCCCTTCGCCTGATTCTCGACAATGGTCGGCACCCATCACCTCTTATCGCCTCACCATCTCCCTTTGCTGAGCTGGACGTTCTCTACCTCTTAATCATGAGGAACATCTCGCTAGGGAGGCTTCCTGTCTCTGGACTTCTGTTAACTCTCTTGTGTTTGGAGGCGACTTCCTTCAACTGGAAAGGATCTAGCCTCTTGTTGAACAGCAACTTTCTTGGCCTCTCCGAGTTCCAATATCGAGCCGTATGTGGTGACCTAAGCTCTGTTCTCTACATAAAAGAGCAACCTCCTATTGAACTACCCAAAGGCGTCGATCCCACCCGCTCTTTTCTCGAGAATGACCAGAAACACGCTCAGGACATTTCCTTCTTAGTCCAAAAATGTCTCGGGGGGACAATATATTTCCACCACAAGTCGTTCATCGATTTTCTAATGAATCCGCTCTGGAACATACTGCATTAATACACCCCTTGCATACACCAATCTTTTTGCACATATCCTGAAATTATATCCTAGTTATGATCAACTCTATGAGAAGGGCAATTCAAGTAAGTAGTTCCCTCGACAGTTTGTGATGTCTATGCCCTCTCATATAAAATATAGACCTTGCTCTGTCAACCAAGGCCGGATCTTCAGGAGACGTCCTATCATTCCCTTACAACAACGAGTTTATCATTCTTTGTCTTGGCATTAACCCTCAAGGATTTCCATGCAGTGCTAACTGAGATTATGCCAATGATTCCACCGAGCAGAGAACCCATGACTAGGTTTGCCAAGCGGAACTTCGAAACCATCTTCCATCTTAGGCGATACATATACAAAGGGATATCAGAGCATCTAGCGTTCTTACAGTGGAAATATGTCGTGGAGGTTCAATGGATCGGAAGGGTCGAACTCCTCGCCCTTCATCATCCCGAGTTCTCCAAATTCAATATTTTGCAGTTCAAGAAGGTACAGTGTCCAGCTTCTCACAGATTGCTTCGTTTTCACGCTTTCTAAATGTACTCCAGATGGTGCAAGATCAGCTTTGGGGAGGTCTTATATCCGAGTGCCCGCCGCCCTCGTTCTCCCTCCCCATCAATATTGATAGACGAAACTGCGAGTCAGGACTTTTCACAGTCGGTGCTGACGATGGAAAATCCGTATTCTGGTATTGGGAGATCGACTTCGACCAAAGAGTGTATCGAGAATTCTATGCACCTAATCTAGAGGAAGGCATGCTCGTTTTCAGGCACAAGCATTATTCAAAGCCTCAGTCGTCCTAGTCAACGTCTCTCTTCGTAATATAATCGTTCCAGCATTATTAACACTACTGCACTCTAGATTTGTTTATGTGTATCTATAGTATATGTTTACTCAGCTCGCGTTGATAGAAAATTGACTGATTATATTCCTCCTAGATTGAGAGATTGCTAGATCAAACGAAGACCCCGGATAGATGATAGATCAACCAAATACAATCACAAGTATCACATCTTGGCATTGACGACGGCAAGGGATCCAAACGAAAATCGTCACATAAGTTCGAATACCAGTATATCTCAAGCTGCGGGTCGACATGAATTCCAAGTAGTCCAATGGGCGTCGTATTATAGTACAAAGAAGCAGGAAACTACAGCTTCCCTCTTAGAAGGAAAACACCAAAAAATATGGGGAACTAGATGAACGGGCAGTTGAATGCCCTATCACACTCGAACCGACGTTGAAGTCATCTTGTGTTCCGAGCTAAAGAACAAGTCGGCAGCATCCTCAATTATACCTAGGAACTGGCGTCTGTATGGCAGCATAGTCAGAATATTTGGTTCCAAGACGGACGTACATTCAACCCAAGTAGGTGCCGATTGACTGATTTCTAGACCAAATCATTAGCAAAACTGATGATACTGACGGAACGACACGAGTGTTTTACAAACCATGAGCAACGTTCACATCTGGGGATCAGGTTACAGAAAACATAACGTCGATTGTATTAAACCACTAGCTCTAAGTCCAAACCCAGAGGATTCTTGATCTTGACTTCACCCCGACTAACGATCATTATTATGAGAGCCGACAAAGTCGCCAGCATAGATACCACGGCCACGTCGCCGAAACAGGCCTTCTGTTTGACCGAACAACTGTTGTCTTGTCGCCTTCTTGTCGCCTGCAGAGCCCCACAACTAACTTGTGGCCTTCCGTGCCTTGAATCTACTTTGACCATCTTCGACCAATCTTGATATCACTGGCAGCGTACTCTCTCCGTCTTGCCGCCCAGGTCAAAGAGTGGTCCACTAAAGTCTTGTGCTTTCTGCAGGTAGATAGCACCTGTGTCGCCTCGTAGCAAAAAACAGACGTCGAATACGCGATACCAAGAACTACTTCCGTGTCTTGAAGAACCATACGATTTTCTGCCCAAGAATAGTCAACATATGAAGCGATCGAGTGAAAACAAAGCGTCGAACCTTTAGAGGGAGAGCAAAGAGTCTTGAAGCTTGAAGTTGAATCCTAAAAGTCTTAGTCTTGTCACCAGGGAACGAGCCAGCCCGAGAGTCCTCGAAGGTCTTGATATGAAGAATATCCAACTTCCGGGTCGAACCAAAGCTCCTCGAGATCTTGGCGACAACCAGTAGGTCTTGACTCTCCGTCACAATAAATGCGCCACTAGCCCCAGCGAAGAATATACACCCTCGTAGAAGGAGGGGAAGTCGCCTAACGAGGACCCATAGGAGAGGAAGGGAGGGGACTCGGGAGAGGGGAAGAAGGAAGCAACATATCGAAGGCAGATATTCATACGGCCCATAAATCACCCTCGCGCGGCCTTAAATCCCTTGGAAGATCGCGCACGGACCATTCCTCTCCTAAATGGTAAGTCCACAGAAAGACGTACAACCTGTCACAACCCCTGGGAGTCCAAGCGAGGAAGCCTTATGTGGCGGCAACACCGAATCCCAAATTATAAGCGCAATACTTTTCCTCTCCGCGTCAAAATTTGACACACTATCCACCTCAGTAGAAAGAATCAGAATATCAACGAGGGACAAAATAAAAATGAGGGAGCGGGAAGGAGGGAGGGGATTTGTATGTCAGCGCTTAGACACAGGGACATTCTTCGTGTTCTTTGATGATTGTGACTGTACCGGTGAATAACACCACCCCACCACAAAGACACCGGGATCGAAAAAGGACGCCGTAGCATTTTGCTGGGCCCGCGGGTTGATGGAACGTGACCTGAAATCCGTGGCGAAGTTGTATAGATGGCTGGACTTGTGGACAAAAGGATGGTGTCCACTCTTTCCAAAAAAATCGTGAAGTGAGTTGTTTGGATCCTTGGATTTTCTCCGACGTAGCTGACTTTTGCACTCAGCCTCTAGGCTTAGAACTTCACGTTTGACCTCCACACTAAAGTCGATAATTTTTGCCGTCAACTCCCCCTCCCTTGTTGACAAGACGAAGCCCGATACTACGTGCACCAGCACCGGCCATATCCCAGTGACTATATGCGAGAACGCGGTTTATTGAAGGCGACGGAACCACACGACCGTTCGGTTTTATAGTCTAACTCTGTGGTGGGTTAGCTACAATGTGTTTGAAGAAGGGGGTCTGCACTCACAGTCTACTCTTTGTGGCAGGACACGACATTGTGCCGTTGCGTCGCAGTGCGTTCGCCTTCGTGACACCGGTCTCCACTCGTCAGTGTGCATTGTATTGCATTGTCTTGATCACTACTACGAGGAACGGGAGCCACCGGAACAACGAGATCCATTGGTCAACAGTACAGGACGAAAATAGCAGGACTAATCACGAAGAAACGCGTCAAGTACGTCCACCAGGTGTCTATATGCCTTTATGCTACGGTCGATGAGCCTGTCGACCTTTGATGTTTGACTCAACTATGCCACTCTTTGGAATCGGGAGACGTTATCCATCTTCGATCCAAAGACTGCGAAGCTCAAAAAACGATACAAGGAAAGGTTGTGAGACCACAAAGCAGGGATAGCAGTCCTAACCAGAATAATCATCTAGAGCGCGACACCGACACCCGACGCAAAGAGCGCGACGCTATTACTCTAGATCTGCCATGGGGGGACTTATACAACAGGGAAATCATCTAGAGCAGAGCCAGGTATGATCTTCCCGTTTCCGAAACGCCTCAGACAATGATTGCGTATCTGCAGAGTAAGGGATGGGCCTCCAGAGGGTATTGACACGACCTGCTGCGCTAGAATAGCAGCCGAATTGCTGTTTCGTAGAGACGAGCGTCAAGGGCGACGGGGAGTAAGTCGATATGCAATGACTCCTCGTCGAGAACACCGAGGCTTTCTTCGAGGTCGCATTATTTCAGGCTTCAGCCAGTAGCCCAGCTTCTGATGGCTCAGACGATTTGCGCCAGGAGGCCGAAATAGTTCAAACACGGTTGAGCGGAACTTCTTGTTAGTACGCGCCGGAAGCGTAATTCGCTGCTACGTGGGTGTAGCCAAAGAATTCGATGTGCCGTCCAACCCACCCTCGGAGTTCTTTGACAGAGAAGATATCGTTAACCGACTATTTCTGCCTCGCTGAAACAGGTCCTGACGGGCATAGCGGACTCGTTGTCGAGTGCCCTTAGACGTTCTTCGAGGTCGCAGTACTTCAGGCTATAGCCCGTGGTCTACGTCCCGACAGGTTGCATGCTCTGCAGAGGGAGGTCGGAAGGTCTAATAGCAGATTCTGAACAACATATCTGGGCAAGCCTTCAGGTGCTAGCATGCGTCCGAAGCGTAATTGGCCGCCACGTAGGTGTAGCGAAGGGCTTGGCTGTACCGTCCGACAGTCTGACGAGTCGGGAAGGATGGTCTTGTCAACCCTGGGGTTTCGTGCTGGAGGGTGTCGTCGAGCGACCATTTCTTCCTCGCTAAGACGAGCCTGAAGATATCTTCGACGTTGACACAACCTCGACCTATAAGCTACTCGAAGGTCAGTTTCAACCACTAACAAGTCAGCCAGCTATTGACGCACCCGCCAGCACTCCAGCTCCTTCATTGAATTTCCTAGATCTCTCTCTCTCGTTCGTCGGTCATGGTAAGGACGTTTCTTCAAGCTTCAAGTAATGCCTAGTCTTATATGAGCAACATTCAGCTGAGGTTTCGCTCGGATTACGCCTTCAGGAGTAAAACTCACCTGAACAAAAGCTACACCGAGGTCCCTTTTAGCAACCCTGACTAGGACTAGAAGCTACGTGAGGGCCTTTGAGTGCTAGAGACCCGAAGCTACTGGACCAAGAAGCTGTACGACGAGAGGTGAAGAGGAGCTTTGGGAATTTGCAGCGATCTAGCGCTAGTGCAGGCTAGCGCTGGAGGGAAGATGTCATGCGTGATTCTCGCGCCAAAAATGGTAACCCTCCCACTTGTTCTCCCAGCACTCCCCTCGTGTTGACAAATGACGTCGACTCATGCATTTCCAAGTCAAATTCAAAAACGACCATCCATCACGCAGGGTCGAATGGTTGGATGTACAACTTTATACAGTTGAAGAACTACAAGGGCTGTACAGTGGTGAGCGACGAAATGGAGCTTCTCATAGTGTGGAAACTAAGGCTTATACCATCCGTTCCTGTTGCGAATATTCCGAACGATTCACGCCTAGTAGTCTCACTCAGAATTATCAGTCTTGGTTCTCGACACTATGCAGTCTGATATCGCCTTCTAGCTCTTCAACGAAGTAGCCGAACGAGCTACAAATCAAAGGATCACAAGACACTCTCTGGCCTCGCTCGCTCAGAGAAGTTCTAGCTCTCATCGCGAATACGAGTTCACAGCAGAATATCCAATGGTCTCTCTTCTGTGTTTGAAAGCTGACAGACTGTAACGATCTGTGAGGACCATGCTCGATCTCTATGCCAATAATCAGTTCTCGTTCAGTTTCTCTTGAGATATCAGAGCTCAGCACCCTCCCGGGCCTACTAACCACCCGGTTGAGGCTTCTTCAGCCATAATTCGACTCTCAGCGGCGCGAAAGGCGCCATCGTCACTCTAACTTGGGCATTGCTTCGACACATTGATCCTCAAGTCAAAGGAGATAAGATGTTAGCTTGACACAACTCTTTTTTCTACTACGCCCTCTGACTTGCGCACCTGCATTTGTCATCTTTGACGACCTGTTCCTTACCTCTATCCTCCATCAGCAAATTCAGCTGCCTCTCATCCGGCCTCGGGGACTCAGTCACTTTGGGTGGGTTCTGGGATAACTTGTACTATGTTCCCAGTGATTTGGGTCACAACATCAACTTCGATAACCGTGCTAGCTCTTTTACTTGCTCTCCCCTCGTCTGAGGTTTGCTGCAGGAGAAAGATTCGTGAAACTATATGCTTGATGTATAGCTACAATGTTGCTTGTTCAGATTTTGGTTTGATGCGAATGATGTACGAACCAGGAGTAAAGCGTCCGAAATGAGACGGTATCGGCTACCGAAACTCACGACTACGAAGCTAGTTAGGCAATGAGGCCAGAATTAGTTTTTGCGATGGTTTCCGAGAGAGATTTCTGAAACTCATGAACGAAATAAGTCTCGAGCAGATGCGAGCGCTCAATATTTTGTTGCACCATCCAAGGAACCGTGACCGTCAGTCAAGGTCCGTTGACAACGCCGGCACAGTGGGTACCTTCGCGATGGCAAGATGTCGAAATGATGAGATAGGATAGATAAGATGAGGTGAGGGTTGTTTCGAAATATCAGAGAGTGCGATCTCTACACGGATGTGACTTTCCGCTATCCAATAAATACGGGATCACTTTTTCAACGTCCACCAATCGTCATCTAGAGTCCGCTCCGGCAATCAGACTTGGTAATGTGAGTGCGGCATGCAGACAAGCGTGCCAAGTGGGCCCGCTCGTCCTCTTCAAATTGAGCAACCCCAACTTCTTTTATCCACTCTCAAATCCACCAAACAAAAATCACACACAAAAGGAAAAGAGTCTATATCGTACGTATTACAACAAACCAGAAACACAAAAACTCGAGAAAACAATGAATGCTAATGCAACGAGAGAAAAAACATGACGTATGTATGTATGTGTATGTATCAACGACCACCAAAAGAACCGAAACAATCCGATTAGTACTTTTTCATTCCCCACCCCACTCCCATTCGCCCACACTCCCTCGCACACATCCGCKCGCWCGCTCACTGCATCCTACCCAACACCCTAGGCTGCGAAACATCCGCCATATTAATAAAAATATCATCCGCAGGATGCCTATACAACGGCGCCTTCAACCTCTTCTGATCCAAATGATGCCCAATAAACCCAATACTCCTGCCCAACACAAACAATCCATTCAGCGTTCCAATCTTGATGTACTCATCCGCTTCGTCAGGGGTGAAGGCACCACTGTCACGGAGCAGGTCGACGAAACAGACTGCGATGCATCCGTCGACGTTGAGGATGAGCTAATGAGGAAGGGGGTCAGTGAGAGGGGGGAGGGAGGAGAGGGGAAAGGACGTACGGTATCTTTCTTGGCGGTGGTAACTTTCTCGACAGCAAGCGCGTAGTCGAGCAAACTATGACTAGGGAAATGTTTCCTCACGTACTCCTTCACGAGCTCAACACGAAGATCAGGGTTGTTCACACTCTTAATCTTGTGTCCAATACCCGAAACTACCCCACATCAACTACCGCTCTCAACCAAAAAGGAAAATACGGGGAGCACTCACTGAGCTTATTAGACTTCCTACAGCTATCAACAAACTCTCTCGGCGTAAGCCCGGTATCCCTAGCTTGAGAGAACATCGCAGCGGCTTCATCAAGCGCACCACCGAATCGCGATCCAATAGTCAAAAGACCAGACGCGAGGGACGAAATCAGATCTTTGCCGGCACGAGTGGCGACGATGGTATTCATGGCACCAGATACGGCAGGACCGTGATCAGCGGTGAGCATGAGTACCATCTCGATGAACTTGGTAGCCCAAGGTGGGAGACCTAAAACGCGGTTTAGTTAATCAA
>JANIEX010000074.1:0-69323 GCA_027627405.1 Leucocoprinus birnbaumii
CCTGCTGCAGGTCGGCGCTTGTTTCGCACGCGAAACGAGCGCCGAACCAGATGTTCGCTGAAATGCAGTCGTGCTTATCCAGGATTCGAACCCCGTACCTCATGGCTGCTGACCCCAAGATCGACCAACTGAGCTAAATACCCTGTTGTAAATGATCACACACATATAGAATATATAGCTCATTCCCATGGCATATATCTTAGCGCACTGCTTGTACGAGTCAAAACTATGCATGTCCCCACTCAAGTGTCAACGAACGTCACCTTTCCTAACGTAGAGATCGGGCGCTCGCTGATGCCATATCTCTCTCTCTCTCTCTCTCTCTCTGCCTCTCTCTACTNTTAGATAGTTGATACTGACTCTCGTACTGATACCTCGCGTTTATTTCTCGTACTTCGTTTACCAACGTACTATCAAATCTTCTTTTTTGGTCCTGGCTGACACTTGTTTTCTTGGGTTGGGGGTGTGTGTATATAAGTAGGTAGGTATATTCTGGGCGAGAGTGAAATATAATGATATACCCTATAGTATCGAGTATTGTGAGCTATATATTTCCAAGATTAAGAGACTGTGGCACTGGTAACTGTGTCGTTAATAGTTATATCCGTCGATGAAGAGGAGAAAACGTAGTTCCTGTGGTATGATCGACGCCGCCAATTCTGCCCACCCTGGTAGTAGGGCGTTTAAATTGTGTTTTGCAGATGGCAAGGCGGTCTCAAAGACCGACCAGGAGGCAATGACTAATGAAGTCTGAGCCGGATGGGTACGAGTTACCGAGCAGGAGTGTGTACAGGCTAACGTATAGGTTCTAACGGAAGAATGTGATAAAGTGCAAGTGGATGTATGCTTTAAAATTTAACGGCGGTAGAAATGCCACCAAACGCAAAGCACGAGTAACGGCGAAGGGATTTACCTGGAAACAAAGGGCGGATTCTAATGAGAAGTAGGCTGCACCGGCTCAAAAAGGAAGAAGCATAGGATGAAGATAGGGTATAAAGGGGTTAAATCAAACATCCAGCCCAAATCCTTCAAGAAAGCCAAGAGTTGACATCAGTTATGATCATTACACCAAAATTACATCTCAAGTGCTTTGTGGTGTTTCGGTACTAACGTGAATAGTACAATGCTGTCTGTTAGCTCTTTTTACAGTGGTAATCATGGTTAGTCATGCCTTGCAAGTAATCTTTCAAATATGAGAGCTCGAGTAAATGATGTTTGGAATCGACATGTACATTTCAAATTCCACAACAAATATTTATTCGCCATTGAGTCATAAGAAGAACAACATGAACTAGATTCTTGGGTTTATCATAGAAGAGAACCCGTACAGAGCTGGATAGGAGCATAAGTCTGAGATTAACTGTAGTAGACACGAGATTATCGAGTACCATATCTTCCTGCCGTTCGTTGCAGCTACGCCACACGCTTAGCAAAGGCCACCTCCCATGACTGTGATAAATATATTGATTCAAATGCCCATGATACACCATACAGAGAAAGTCAAACTCACGGGTATACCTCAAGGGATCACCGATTTCCGTGTTATCAGCATCAGCACCTGCAGCGGGAGTCTCTTCAATAGGAGCAGCAAGGGCGGTGGTGAAGCAGAGAGTAACGACAAGAGCGAAAAGTTGAGAGAACTTCATTGCGTACTAAGGTGAGAGGTGTTTGAGGAGCTGCTAAGTACTGAGTCGTTGCTTTTCAGCGGTGAGGATTAAATACCCATCGTCCGTCCAAAATCGCTTCCTATGTTGAGCTGATGGCGACTCGAAGTAACCTTGGAGGGCACGGCCCGCATTGCATTGTTCAAGCACAATAGTGTCGTTTTAGGTCATTTCAGGGTCAACGGTGGTGACAGAAGGCTGCAAATGCTCTAGTTCGTGCCTAATCCACCGGCTGAAGTAGAATCTTCGCTTTACGAAAAGCTCTGGTACTCACTGTGGACCAGTGCCGAATAATATTTTCTGCACATAATTAGTATTCATATACGCGATGTCCCCACAAGGCTGACGCGTGGATGATTCACTGAGTGCCGAGTGTACAGAATAACCCGTTCCACATTATCCAATCACGTATCATTCGACACATGCAAAGAGACCATATCCATCCTCACAATCTGTAGTCATTCGGTTAAGGGATAGCCTCCCTCCCGAGTGAAAAGGATACAAGCAGCTTAGCCCTACTAGGCTAGATTCACAGTTGGACATTACTTGATATTGTGGTACTTTCGAATGTTATGGCCACATGCCGGTGACTATCTCGAACGAGCTATGCTGTTTTATGGCATCCTTCTCAAAGGTGCTGCATGGTTTCTTTGTCATTCCCCCACGGTATCCTCGGGACCGATGTGATTCGAGACCGATCAAGTTTCTGACGTTGAATAGCTTGAGTTTGGACTCTTTTGAAACAAACAGAACGAAAAAAGCACGACTACAGTGAGGTACAATACAGTAAACAGATCAGCACACCGATACTACACTTCGAACAGCAAATTCTTGCAGTTTGTGAGGGCTGCAGACACCAGACTTTTTCATAAATTCTTGTTGCAGGATATCCTTTCTATCAGAGCATAGATAAAGTGGTTACGACGCTTGAGCTCCCGACAGCGAAGTTAGACCGAGGTGCTTGGGAGGATGTCGTAATGCCATCAGTTTCATCCTTGAAAAGGTATCCTGTTCGTTCTAGATTTCATGTAACCCAGCTCCACTACCTAGAAGACTGAGCGACGTCTCGTGCTAGCCAGGGGTAAGCGAACAGGAGGCAACAAGCATAACGGGTCTAGAGATCAACTAGAAGCCTGAGCTAGTAGGCGGCAGCTTTGTTATGGGAGGTACAGAAGCAGTTGTGCTGCGAGGATCGTCTACGTACAATGAATTCTCACCGATATCACAATGGTCGGTTTCAAGGACAAACTAGATTCCCATGAAGTCGATAGATAGTGATATAGAATGAGGTGATAGAATGTCGAGTCAATCATCAAGACGACGAAGCGTACGATACTAGACTTGCAGGCTAAACCCAGTGTAAGAGCCTAGAAGGAAAGGGAGAGCGCTTGGTCCAATTTTGGACTTCGTTCTTGTATCGGAGGCGAGCTGGATCGAGGTGGCGTCGAAGGTCCAAAGGAGTCCAAGGAGCTATCACATTGTCCAGCTAGATGTTCATGTTCGAATCCATCGGAATCACTGGAAGGTGAGCCTTCCGGGCTCGCAATCTCGCACGATTGGATCGCGGTAACAGTGTCGTCAGTGGCGGAATCTGGAAAACTAGATTTGCTAAGATGGACCGGAGAACCTGTGAAAACAAAGAATCCATCAAGCGCTGGTTGTGGCCTAGATTGACAACTGTCCGATAGAAAGGCGTGCATGGCTTGGCCAGCCTATATAAAGCTAGTCAGGAGTTCGCATCGTGCAATTGAGGTAGTACAACGCACGAAGAATGAAGTACATGCGTACGCCGGGAAGTAAACTAGCCTCGCGCTCGTCAGATCCAAAAGGTCCTGTATGGTCATTCCGTCTTCATAGTCCATTTCCTTACTCCCAAACACATCTTCGAGCGTCACCGCGGGACGCCAGCGCCTTGTACCATGGGGATCCTGTATAACCGGAAGTTCATATAGAATCACACCACTCAGACCGGACTCTTCCAGTCGAGCGAAACGCAAGTTCCTGCCCCTAAGAGATATAGTATCGATGCCTTCCAAGTCTGAGTGCACGCAGACGCTGAATATATGCTTCCAGATTTCGCCTACAGAATAGCGAGAAGCGCGTAGTCTGAGGTGGGATTGTGTGGAGGTGTAGGATGGTAGTAATAGGATGTTCGCGAGTCGATGAGTCGCTGGCATTGAGTTCGATGTACACGTATTTTGCATTGAATTGTGGGGTAGTATAAGTCGAGGGCGAGCCAGATGAACAGACAAATTCGAACGAAAGTGAGATTCATCGCATACGTCACAGAGGTCGACCGTCCTATAAATAGCTGGTCATATCAAGCTACATCTAAGACTGCGATTCCTCGACAGCTTTGAGTAGGTCTTCAACCTCCACATCTACGATTTCGTCAGGACACGAGAAACGCAGGGCGGGAATGTGGATACTTACGATCTTCTGTGTGCTGCATCCGGGAGGCGAAAGAGCATACATTTCCTGTCAACCTTGTAAGCTGAGAAAAACCGGCATCAAATGCTATATATACCGGGTCCCAATATGAATTCTCCTCCAAGCTGCGATATATTCCCTGATTTACCAATCAAATTAGGGTGTGAGACCGGACCATGCTGTTGTAGAAATTAGTCAGGAAGCCCAGTTCAGTGCTTATGTGCAGTGGATTCGGCTCACCCAGATACTCGACAGCGTAACGCTGAGCAAATTGGTACGAATGTAGCTACGTTTCGCTTCGCCAGCGGGTGTAGTGGCCAGCTTCTCGATATCCATTCCAAGAGCGTGGTAGAGATTTCGTGAGGGGTCCGCGTACATAGCACCCTTAAATGCTATTCTCTCTGTTGCTCATTACTCAGCTTCTTGTGCATCCAATGGGAGACGAAAACCAGGGAGTACAAACCTGAGTAGCTTTTAATGGGTTGCCACTCTCCACACCCGATGACGACTATCCGGGTATTCAGTTCTTGGAGCCTGTTCTCTGGAATTTGAGCAAGAGCTAGAACGTATTCCTGTATGAAGAACTGTGAGGTTGGGCCTAATAGTCAAATGCCAAATTTCGAACCTGGCACCTCTGTTATGGAACTCTGAAGTCAGCGTCGTGAAGAGGAGAAGTGACCTTGGCGCACCCCACAGAAGAAATGGCCTAGTTTCGATGAGCATTGACGATATATATCCTAGTCATACAAACGTTGCACACGACTTACGAATGAAAACCACGATCGTCTTCTGGTCCGCGAATAGCTCGGAAAATAACACTTTGTTGCCCTCTCCATCGTACACATGAAGAGCTCCTGCATCCCTGAGCTCGTTTTCTGTCGGAATCCTTCGAGGCTCAGTCATGATGGTACTGTGGAGGTAATGAAGGTGTGCTGACAACGAATGGTCATCTCATCGGGGTGTCGTGAGAGGAGAAATCCGAAAATAGGACCCTTCGGCCTCGTCGTGGGAAGCCGCGTGGGGTATGATCTCTTTGATTGCCGCTAGCCACGTGCCACCGTTCCACCTTCAAACCCCTTCTCCGTCAGTCCAATGGCCCCCTCTGCGTCTGATTTCGAAGGCCAAGATGCTCTATTCGAGAAAGATGCTGCTAAGGGCGTACCTCCAGAGCTTGCTAGAGCAACTATGAGGATGGAGTTCCCTCCATCTTATGTAGTTGTCGGTGCATATCGGCTACTGAGCGACCGGAAACTCCTCAAACCAGCCTGGGACAAGTGTCGACACGCAGCAAGGCGAGGGGCCATCGCTGGTGGAATATGGGTTAGGCTATTTTGCTCCCCTGAAGGACTGGATTCTCTGACTACCTGGACGCCAGGCCTTCTTGACATTTGGTATCCAACGAAAATTCATTGAGGTTTTCTTGCGAAAGTGCGCAGCACACCGCTTTCTTCCAGATCCTGGCATGTGCTGATTGACGGTTCTTAGCTCACCAAGGATCACTGGCCTTTCACATGAAACAATATTCGGCTACAGAGTCCCGTTTAACGTCCATACATGTAAGCACGCTCTATTCTCCAGCTCGTTCATCAGTCAACCATTCATTAGATGCTGCGGTCCTCTTCGTCGGCTCGCAAGTAACGAATATCATGCGATTCTTCCTCCGCAAGAACTTGGCTATAGTCCGCGACCGAGCGTGGGCGTATACTGTTGAATCACGAGGCAAAGGCCCTGAATTCTGGCAACCCTACGTAGAGGAGTGGGATCATCCCCCGCGTCCTGATGTCGACCAAACGATTTTCGATAGAATACTGGCGAGTTACTTCGGCCGGACCGTTATCAAACAAGGTAAGTGACCTCACAGAATGTGGCTGATTGTCATATTGAACACGACGGTTTCAGTGCTCCTCCTCCCGTTCAGCTTTTATCCTCTGGTTGGAATCATGATTTCAGCATGGTTGAAGGCCCTTGGAACTGCAAAACACCTTCATAGACGAGTACACACTCGTCATCAGGCCAACATAAAACATGGCTAATTTCATCCTCTTTAACTACAGTATTTTGATTCGAAGAAGATGACGCCATATCAGGTGGCTGTATTCATGGAGGAACGAAAATGGGATTACCGAGGCATGTCTAACGTAATAACTTCTCTGAGTTGAGTAACAACTAGATCTCTCGTAGCGTTTGGTTTCGCCGCCGCTTTGCTCGAAGGGCTACCAATTATTGGTTTGGTTTTCATGGTTTCGAACCGAGTGGGAGCTGCTATGTGGGCTCATGGTACGTTACATCAATGCTCGCTTGGGCTTTCCGCTGCTTACGACACTGCCATGATAGATCTCGAAAAGCGTCAACATTACGCAGCCAAGGAACAGCTTAAGCGTCCCGAGAGGAAGGAATGATGTCCTCAAACAGTGTATAATGGCACGTGCACGCATCAGCTCCGGTCTGAAGCGCAGTGGACCGCCACCCCACCGTTACTAAAAATATCGTTGTGGTAGATTCCAGAAGCAGCAACACAGCCGCTGAAGCTGTAAAGCCATGAATCTTCGCGCCTTCTATTCATGCAACATGCATCGTGGTACCAGTGAATTAATAGATGGACAGCCCTCGGCACTCCCGTAGTCAGTTGATCTTCAGCAGGACACGCACTTTGTGCACGAAGCGGTGCTCGAAGCTTGTATACATGACAATGCATCCATGACTGATCAGTTTTCCTCGAGCCCGTCGTGCCACAAACCCCCACTAGATTTGAGTGCCCAGCTTGTCGGCGCCTTTGAATGTGATGGCTATGTGACCTGTATTAGGTTAATGCTGTCTTCTTGTCTGGGCGATCAATGTATTCCATGTGGATGCCAGCCTGCCTCAGACGCCAGAGCCGATCTGTGGCTTACCATCTGCCCAATGAGCGACACATGCTATGTACAGCTCATGTCAGGGTCAGGGTGATGAACAAGCGCTTGAAATTTGAGGGTTCGCCATTATCTTGGCACCGTTAGCCGCTCAAGAAGCAAACAGCATGAGACTCAGATTCATCATCGTGTGGCTTAGCACACTGGTGGGAAGTCGTTCAATTTTTGAGGCTTGCTTCTGCACCGCTGTAATAGCAGTGATTGATTGGACGAACAAGGGCGCCAGACTTGTCTGTTACAGTGATGACATACTACAGGGCTTGAAAGATCGTCTCCGAGTCAGCTCATTATTCGGCGCTATAATAGCACCATAGCTGAGTCGTTGAGTTGGAAACAGTCGGGTTCTTCGTCTTCCTTCACCACGGGGTTATTGAGCCTATACAACTATACAATGAAAAGATCACCATTACTTCAGTATTTGAGTGACCCGTAAGCGAAGTCTATGGGGATGCTTTGTCTGTTAGCACTGAGCGTTTATCTCATGCTGATCACAGCCTTCCAGTGATCTCGGATGTTATCATGTTTATATAAACCTCAATCCCTCAACAGCACGGCTCGTCCACGCAATCCAGGCTCTCATCCCCCGCACCACTTGACCACTGGAACCCTCTAGCTTTCTGATCACTCAGAATGGCATTCTTCAACCAAGCTCGTGATTTCGAGATCAATAATGCCAATTTCTACGACCACTCGAATACTAACCATGGAACCCAAAACAACTACAACAACTCAGCTCACATACAGACCGAGAAGATTGGGACCATTGGACAAATTGGAAATAGTACTAACAGCTTTCCCCGTGATTGGCGATTGACTTGTGACTTATCAGAATATGTAGATCACTATGAAGGTGGCCAACACAACAATAACTATGGTTCTACGAAGAATTTCAACGGTGACTATAAGCACGACGAAGGCGTGAAGAATATCGTAAATGGCCAAGTAACGGGTGGGCATATTCATGCTCAAAAAGGTGACTGTAAGCGATCCTTGCTGCGACCAGTGTTTGAGTCAATGTTGTCTGACAGAGGTATGTAGATACCAACCAGCCAGGTGCCGCCGCCCCAGGTGCAAGGTCGAGCACGTCCCAACCTGGTGAGTGATCTGCCTTACTCAACCCAAGTCCAGTACAAGACATACTTATTCCATCATTCGCATAGCCGGTGTTCCGCATGGAGTCGACCCACGGGAGTGGGCGGAATTTCAGCAATTTCGGGCTTCAAAACAGCTACTATCTCCAGGTTAGCTAATTGCTGGCCTTCAAGTCAAGCTTGTAATAACTCAAATACTATTCATAGAACCTCAGGCCCGGCCACAACTTCCCACACCCCCTCCGTCGAATGCCAACTTCTCGGCCAATCCCCCTACTCCATCGGCTCATCGAACTGCTCCAGAACAATCAGCTCCAGGAAGCAATTCCACCGTTTTGCCACAGGAGTTGCCGTCTGGACACAGTAGGAAGACCATTTATTGCTCACGACGCCTTAGCTCATCATGATTATGACAGGCGTCAATCGCGTTGGCTCAGCGTCGCCAGCTCAACCTCCAGCTGACCCTCGGATTCAAATTAAGTATTCAATACTTAAGATATCTCAGTGGTATTAATGCTCCACACAGAATTATCCACGGCTAATTCTTCTTCAAATGTGAACCCCGAAGAACGACAGAGTCAGGAGAAAACAGACACTTTAAAGGCTCCGGTGACTGAGATAAAATCTACCACGACAAATCCTTCTCCAGCACCCAACAATAAACATGAGCCTCAGCCTGAGCCGGATACTTCTAGACAGCCGAGAAGTAAGAAGTCTAGATGGAGCAGGTTCCTACGATACGTCTTCTGCATGTAATGAGAATGGTCAAAGTCGTTTTTCGCGTTCCCTACTTTAAGTTCTTGTTCTATTTTTCTGCTTATATTGCTGGAGTCGTCTGGTTTATAGAATGATATACACCACCTTGTGAACATAGCTTGACTTGCGGTAATTCAAACGCCACAGTTCGCTAGTACTCCCAAGTTGAAAACCAAATGAGGAAGTACAGTGGATAGTCCAGCAGAACGGTTCGCTGTACTTCAATCTCTGTGATCTGGTGACAACCTAGATAACACCCCTAACTGACCACATAGTCAATATACCCTGTCGTTGGCGGACAGGTCGGTTCACGGGTTGATAGTACGTTGCATCAAAGTTCTTTTCTCGGTCACAGGTGCGATGCAATGCTATTCATTGGTGTATGGTAATTAACAGGTCATGATACGATCTGAAACACCAGGTTCAACTAGAACCGACAAGTTGGAAGTCATGGGACCCGGTGGCCGGTGAGGTTCTTATCCAGGCCGAGTCGATCGGGTCTAGGCGCTGAGGCCACCATAATTGTAATCTGGGTACCCTCCGATCAATTGGCATGAGGCCTAGGCGATAGAACTGGCACCTACAGTTGCCCTTCTGTGCATGTACGTGCCCACCCGAAACAGAGCCCTGTACGACGTTCTTTACGCTTTCATCGTGATTAGACGAACTATTGATAGCTTCCGCAGGACCATAGACGTTCGTGGACTGGCCACCTTGATTATGATCTGTATATTTCAATGAGTCGCTAATCAACCCTGAAGCTGAAGTGCAAGAAAATGGTATTACTATTTCCGATATGCCCAATGCTTCCAATATTCGTGGCGTCAATATGGGGTGTGTTTGTATAGTCGTTCCCTAGAGTAGGCTCACTGGGGCTTAACTGCCCCCAACTTGATAGCGGTCTGTCGAAGAGCATTTTCAGCGTCTTGCGCAACTCGATGTCAGATTCGAGCTTTCAAAAATTCGCTTTAGCTTCTAGGGTCGTACAAATGGGCCTACATACCGAAAACACTTTCAGTGCTGAATCTAACAGCTGGTTGCATTCCTTGACGTCTTCAGCAATGACTTTGCTCAAGAAAAATTTCTTAAAGCAGCCGTATCCAGAGTGTTTTCTAACGATGTCCTCGATGTTCTTCATCTCTCTGTAGGATCATGGGTTTATTTGCGCGTATGATGATAGACAATGACTCACTCGTCCAGCTCTTTGGCGTCCTTCTCCAAGTTCGAACTTGCAATTTGAGAAGGGTTGTTTGGGCCAACCCTTTGGATAATAATTTCCATAACTCTGCAGGCCTTCTTACCGACACTGACGAAACCCTCCTGGTTCGTCCGCGCGGTCTAAAGAGAGCAGAATGCTATGAGATGGAGTGTTACTCAGAAGAGCATTCGCGTGCGCATACCACGGCCAAGTCGAGAATTGCGAGAGCAGCGGCTGCAGCACCACCGAGTCCCGGGGCTGGAACGGCTGCGGCAGTGGCTTGGAGTATCTTGAAGCAATCTTGTGCAATGTACTGTGCGAACTCTTAGGTTTCTAAAGGTCAAGAACTGGGGGAAAGTAAGCAAGAAATGACGAACTTTCTGGCTTGCTACGAGTCATTTGGTATTCCTTAGGGAAGAAAGTGCATTACTGAAGTTTAAGCAGACTGTCACTGCTTATCAGTCGCGACAGGGGAATAGCCTAAAGCCGTGAGCAGGATCAAACTGATAACACCGCGACAGCCTGGCGCTAATCGAACTTCAAAGCTTGATGATTGCTGTGGCTAGTAATGAATGATCAACCCTGTTACTAGTAGTGACAAACTTCTCCAACATGCGTTGCTAATTTCCCTAGTACATAACTTCGATCTGCATGTAATGAACCCTTTAGATAACCTGTAACATTGCCTCGATATACACGAGTATTGTCGATCGATTCGTTAGGCCTAGTTATAACCTACAATCACCCAGCGCCTTTACATTCTTTAGTGCCGCTTGCGTCGGAAGATCATGGCGCTTGTAGAGGACCTTCGCGAATTCAGAAATGACTTCCATTCGGCATATTTAGAAGCTCAGTCACGGCAGTGCAACTTACAGCTCAGCCACATGTCGCGGAGAAGCTCATCTTGGACCTTTCCACGATTGTAATCCTAAAAGCTCATTAAACTCTACACAGGTTACTTTGCAGCGCCGGCTGTCTGAAAATAAAACAAGAAACTTTGTTTTTCTTGTTGCTTTGTTCTCGCGAGCACGATAGCTCGGATAATGTTCTCCAGACCCGTTTCCAGAGGTTAACATAGCTTCATGAAAATACAGCCAATTTCCAGTGTTCAAGTCCGCGAGCAACGTCAGCCTTGAGCAGCTCGGTCAAAACGTGAGCGGTGCGGGCTCGCAGTCAGTCGCAATGAGGTGCAGAAGACCTAAAGATGGATACGTGCGAGTATCTGCCTACAGTGCTGAGAATAGATCCTCCCAGGAAGTCGAGTTCCTCTCATTATACATTATACTACGTATAGCACCCCTTGCTGCTGCCGACAAGACGAGCCTCCGGGCTGTTCCTTAAGTAGTGCGTTATCGCCAGTGTGTATATAGGCAAATAATCTTGAATCAAACAGTTCTGGCGCCGACTTGGTAGATATGTGCATGCAGCCATGCGAAGGGCTATTTCAGGCGTAAAGGTTCGATTCCTCCGTTCTGATATTTCAAATCACAGCGCCTCATGATGTACCCCCAAACTATCCTGACATTTCACAGTCATCAAACATGGTATGTGCCTAGATTGTATGTTCAAGTGCGAGTAAATTTCATCTTCTATGAGGCTTCTAGAAATAAAACACGTTCGCCATAATAGTTGGAGAATGATTGCTACAATCGTTGACTAAATTATCCCGTGTACTATGTACCTATGGGTTTCTTTACTTTCATTATTGAGCACGAATGGACGCGCCTTTTAGATTGAGAATGGTTAGCTTAATTCCTATCACCGTTCCATGCAAGACTTCGAGGAAGGGATTATGTCTCCTCAGGTTATGGTACTTATTCATGGAAGTACGCAAGCTGGACTGACGTACTCCTACTCTCTGGATCCTTACTGTAATACAGGCGCTTGATTCGCAGCTTTCGGACCTGGGGCCGCGCTATCAGAAGGCCCGTTTGGTGGTGTATTCTTCATTTCTTCAAATTGTATCGGAGCGGAAATACGGTGGGCTCGCGGCAGATACATCGTGGTCCCACTCGCCACTCACAAGGTTGCTATGGTAGACGTAGAGAAATACCGCGTAGTCATTGCCACCCCGGACCCCTAGTAATAAAAGGTATTGTTTCCTACAGTGGCTAAGCAACTACATGTCAGCGAAGCACTTTGTATTACATCTCGCACAGCCGCTTCATGAGCATCTTTGTCCAGAAATGTCAGTCTATCCCCAGTAGGTTTACCATTTCCACCCCAGCAGTCGTGACATTATTGTAAGGCTTTAATTTCAAATAACAAAGAAAGTCTCGTCTTATTGTCTAGTTTCTTCCTATGATAAAGTCTTTGTTTGCTCTTCGACGAGTTCATAGAGGTAAGGCTGATACAACCATCAGCCCTGATTCTCACACTAAGCGCTAATCAAGAATATACCTCCTCGTGTTGATCGGCATAGCCTGTCATCATCATATAAAGCGACCGCCTTTGTCTTTCCCGATGCAATCGACAGCTCCGACACCTCTGAGCCACCTATTCCAGACGATACCCTCCTCTCCTCCCGTTCAGTCATGGGCTTCTTCTCCAACGCACATGGTTTCATCATCGAAGGTTCCAACGCGACCAACCAGGGCGATCCCCAAGAGATAGCTGGCCAGGCTATGGAGAAGGCACGAATTGCACTTGAAAATGCAGCGAAAATGAAACGAGAGATGGCTGGAATCTCAAGGGCATCTGGCCCCTCTATAACAATGCCATCATCTGCTTGTGAGCTCTTTCGCCGTTTTGGGATCAACGAATCTGATAACGAAGATAGTGGTCAGCATGGGCAGTAGCGGGATGGACGTTCGGAGAGCCATGGGTACAAATAACCAGGACCTAGCCTTCAACTCTGGAAACGGTATGCCCTCGCATTCCTGCCAACTCGTCTTATTCCAACCAGTTCTTTCCACCAACAGCAACTTTCGCAGGAAACATCACAGGAATGAGTGCGTCGGAGAAGTTCGAACTCGAATCGCAACTAGCCGATATGCGACGCAAGCTTGCTGAGCGGAAAGCCCGGAAAGAGCAGAAGATGGCCAACGGAGAGGGACGATTTGGCCGGCTGAATCGCGGCCAGGGTGAAGGCCATCTCGTCGGAGGGTCCTCTGCAGAAGGTCCCACTGCTATCGCGGCTCCTGCTACCAGCGGTCTACATCAGATTGGAAGAGGGCCTCAACGAGATATGTTGGAAGGACCGCCGCCAACGTCAAATCACCACATGCCCCCAGCCGCTGGGTTCAACGTCCCTCCAGCAGACTTCAACCCGAACCATCCAGAATTTCAAGACTTCCAGAAATTCCTTCAGTTCAAGAACGCCACTGGTATGGCGAATATGACTGGACCGCCGATGGGCTCCCTTCCTCCTTTCCCCAACATGCCAATGAATGGGCCTCATTCATTCGGTGCTCCTAATATTTCATTTCCCTCTTTCAACGGTCAACCGGGTTCTACATTCGCAGATCTCTCAAATGCCGGTGTTCCACCCCCAACCTTCCCCCCTCCACCAAATTTTGTTGCTCAAAGCCAGTTTGGCGGTGAGCCCAGCATCGCTACCTTGGAGCCATTATCGCAGCATACCATCGCTGTCGAGGCTGAAAACGAAGTGGTCGAGGAAAAACCATCAGAGAACGAAGAGAACCCGGTCGAGGTGTCCGCACATTCCACAGCGAACACCTTTCACGCTCCCTTGGCACAGCCAGCAATGGCATCCACGTTCGTGCCTTCGAAGGACGTGCAATCCCGCACCGAGATACCAACGCCTCCCAGATCTCCCGAATACGTTTCGCTGAATACGTTATCCACTCCTCAGAAGGGGGCAAAACGTCGATCATCTCCGCTTCCTAACAAGGTGAAAAACTTCTTCTCAGGTGGGAAGACATAGTCCGTAGCTTCATACGAAACAAATTCTGTTGTTTTTTCAGTACCTTTTTACATACTTCAGCATTGCTTTCTTGTTTTCATTTGTACCGTGTTCTCGTTTTGCTGTCCTTGCTTTGCGTGCTACCATTTTTATTACAGTGCGAACCCCTATACCCATAGCTAGCCTTCATCTCCCGCATAATGGAACTCATGAACTCACGTGAGGTCTTGACTTTGATTGCTCATCGGACGAACGTTCGAGTAAAGTTCAAGGACAGTCTTATGAGCGTGCATGGGACAGCTTCATGTTAGGATCGTGGCTGTGCACTTCTCGAGTCTGGTGATCTATCAAATTCCGGTATCTACATCTCGTCTAGCAATCTATTCATGCAAAAGATAAGATCTAACTTTCAGTCTTCTCCTGTGTCAAGTCGCGAGCCAACAATGAACGACCAGTCATGTCTGCATCCTTACAATCAGTCCATTTCGGAGGACCGTCGGTTGACGCTACTCACCGTCCGGCTTAGGCAAACCCTACAGGAAGGAAGATGTATCAGTCACTCTGGACTTGATCAAATCGCGGAGGTATAGAAGGAAGCACGTACCATTACATCCAAGATCGTAGGAGCAACATCGCACAATGCTCCAGGGTCTTCACTATCCTTTCCATCCTCATTCTTCACATCCTCCTTGAGTGACAAAACCTTAGGATCGCCGGTCATGATGAAAGGGACGACGTTGGTAGTATGAGCTGTGAACGGCTTTCCAGTCTCGAGATCCTTCATCTGCTCAGCATTACCGTGATCAGCAGTGATCATGAGGATGTATCCAGCCTCTTGAGCAGCTTCGTAGATGACTCCTACAGCCTTGTCGGTGGCAGTCACAGCCTCCACGGCTGCATCATAAACGCCAGTATGTCCGACCTAGATAGACAGAAACATCGGGATTAAACCATACGACGGTAAGTGAACTTCGATACCCACCATGTCAGGAGGAGCGAAGTTGCACATCACAAATTCATGTTCTTTCTTCTTCAGTACCTCCGCGACGCGTTCAGCAACACCGAGAACGCTCATTTTGGGGTCCTTGTCGTAAGTTGCTACCTTGGGCGAGGGAATCATATGACGCTCCTCGTTTTCGAACTGGCGCTCGACACCACCATTGAAGAAGAAAGTGACATGGGCATATTTCTCGGTTTCTGAGATTCACGAGATGTTTAATATGGATAAAATCGAGGGTTTTTGGACGTACCAGCGATATGAGTTTGCTTTACGCCTTCTTTCGCCAACCATTCCGCAAGAACGTTGCCCATTCTTTGAGGAGGGAAAGCCACGTGGAAGGGGAATCCAGCCTTGTACTGGGACATGGTAGATATATCCTAGAAGCGAATAAGAACAAACTCAGGAATATCACATGAACTATCTTACAAGGTTTGCGGGGATTTTCGTATCAACCACTTCCTCGAGTTGTCCAAAAACGGTGGTGATTTCACGGACTCGGTCCGAACGATAGTTGAAGAAGAAGAGTGTATCGTTCTCTATCGTGAAAGTCAAGTTAGAGAAATAAGTTTCGATACGAAGAATACACTACCTTTGATGCGCCCTTCGACTCCGTTCACGATGATAGGCTTCAAGAATTCATCGGTGACGTCTTTGGCATAGTTTTCCTCAACGACACCAACAACCCCGTCCTTGCCTTTGCCATCTTCACCCTCACCGTTGACGAGGCCCTCGACAGCAATTTTGACACGCTCCCAGCGCTTATCGCGATCCATGGCGTAGTACCTGCCAACGACCGTCGCTAGCTCACCGTACTTCTCCTTCTCCATGAAATCTAACAGATCCTTGAGGTACTTTGTGGCTGAGCGGGGAGCGGTGTCACGGCCATCACCGAAGAAGTGGACATAGGTATGAGGCACGCCGACTTCCTTGGCCGTCTCCAAAAGCGCGAACAAATGATTGATGTGGGAGTGGACACCACCATCAGATATCTATGAAACCAGAATTATACACATTAGTGACGACATCATCGGAGAGGAACGGCGAGAGACGGATCCGAGTGCAAGCTGGACTGACCAGACCCAGGAGATGAAGACGGCCGCTCTCCTTCTTTGCCCGCTCGCAAGCCTCGACGATGACTTGGTTTTTGTGGAACTGTTTCTTTTTGATAGACATGTCGATGCGAACGATATCTTGCCAGACAACTCTTCCAGCTCCGATGTTTAGATGGCTGAAAGAAGCATTGATCAGAAATATCCCGACGGAAAGCGGTCCCCCGACAACATACCCGACCTCAGAGTTGCCCATAAGACCGTCGCTCAGACCTACAGCGATACCAGATGCCTCGAGAGTTCTGTAGGAATGGTTTTTTGCGATGGTATCCATATTTGTGGTGTCAGCGGCTTCAATCGCATTGCCGTCCAAACCCTCTTTAGCGGCGATGCCCCAACCATCATGAACGCTAGATTATTCAGCATGAAACTTATTAGAGAGGCGCTATTTCGCTCACATTAAGCAAACCTTGTGCTTTACTTCGGCAGGCATCGTAGTAGTAGTGGACAAAGAAGAGATAAGGGGCGATAATTAAAAAATCAAATTCGTGATGTCATGTAGTGATCTATTTATTGCCCGAGAAAGGAATATCTTTCCCAGTCGCACCCTTGAACCCCTTCTTGACGTAACCAGCAATCTGGTTGTCCTTGGCTTGCTCAGCGGCACTCTCGTTGTCCTGCGGACCCTGGTTCAAAACGTGCTGTTGAACCCAGTCGACACCTAATTCTCATCAATAAAGCTTTTCAATGGCTATTTTCTCAGCTAACCTTTGTCGACAGCATCTGAAATAAAAGGCATCAACGGCAAGACTTCGGGATATAGGAGTCAAGCTCACCTTCGTTCCGTTCTCCGGCTTGTCCACCACCCAGGGCGTTATTCACCGACCCCATCAAACCGCCACTGTTCTTTTGCTCTGTGTTCTGTTCCTGGCCTTTGAGAAAGTTCATGGTGGGATACAAGAAGTAGTGGCTGACCGCTCCCTGTCATCGATCATTATGTACCCTCCATGTACTCCAACTGAAACCAATGACGTGGTCGGCTGGAGGAACGACTCCAACTCTTGATCAGAGATTCAGAACTATCTGGGTTTTGTTTTATTGACCAGGTCCTCAGTGAGGTGTTTTCTCCTTAACTTCATCCTGAACACTGTGCACTATGTACAGGTTCTGCTGGTCTTGTTGACCATTTCTCTCGTCAAGTACCTGAACCCGACCGGTATTTGGTTCCCCATTCAGGAATCGAGAACCGATTTGGCTCCACAAGTTGATTAATTGCACATGATCAAATAATACGCCTGACCGTGACTCAATTATTGAATGAGGGTGCTGTGATAATATACGATATGAGAGGATATGAGCATGGATGATAGATGGGGAATTGGGGGCAAATCGCCACCTCGACTACAAGTCATCAGGTGACCTATGCTCCCTCGGAATAAACGGCCTCAAATATTTCTCCATATAATCCTCCGGGATCCCCTCTCTTATCCCATCAGCAATCGCCAAATTCATCCGATGTATATACTCCGTCCTGGGTGGACTCTCCTTGAGTCGCGTCTCATTGATATAAACCAATCCTTCAACATCCTTCCTCCCCGGGATAGATTTGGTCCCAAGGAGAATGATGTTATGGTATACTTTGATGTAACTCTTAGGTACCCCTTCGCTCCGATCGAGGCTCTGCTCGTCGCTTTTGGAAATCTCGAAAACGAGGCCGTAGACTTTATCTCCAGGAGAGGGCTTGATATTAGCAGTACCCGCTTCCGATATGAACCATTTCCTAGCGTTAGATTATGTCCAGGTCAGATACTGACAACATATCCTCCTCATTAGCACTCACCAATTATCCAGATACGCAATACCTATATAGTTGGAATCAGGACACCGGCGAGCCATCTGGTCCAGCCACATATTACTACCATAGCCGAAGTAGACGGGTGGATTCTCAGCTTGAGGCATGATATCGGTTGGTGGCTGCGATGGCCGCTTGTGAGGAGGTCGGAGGTCGAGCACTCAAGATCTCACGACCGTGAGGTCCTGATTAGACTGGGCGGCAGTTGGCGATGATCGGGAAGGGATCTGTATTACTACTATGTCTACATTGACGCTGTGGCTGTGTCCACATCTTTGGGATTGCCCCCGGCCTTTGGTTCCCTTAACTCAGCTCAACTGTCTCTAATCCATCACATGGAGATGATTTTGTGATTCTGCGAGTCAGAGTTTTCTTGTATTGTGATTCTTACTGCTGCTGTCAAACCTCAAACAATTGTTCGCCATAGAGTTCGTCGAGCGTTCCTCTAACAACTAGTACAAAAGCCCATCGAAACACGTGGCATGGGATTACGCCGGTTCCGACAGCCTCTAGGTGAAAGTATTCAAGAAACAAGAGCTACCTTGTCTTTCGGACAAGTACTGACATGACATATCACGCCCAAAAAACCTCAATGCATCACATGCCATTCAAAATCATAAAGCGTGTCATCGTCATATACTTAGCAATTGCAGTAGAAATCTTTGAACCTCCCGGCTGTAACTTCTCCAGTCAAGGACTTGGCAATGCGTTTAATGAACATGACGACCCACTCTTCAATTTCCATCATATTCACTGACAATCTCCCCTGAACTGCCAGGAGTCTTACCCGAATTTATCACAGTCGATGATGTGCTGGATCTGGGACCTGAGCGCTGAGCGCCAACCGGTGGTGGTTCCGTCCTAAGAATATCACAAGTCGTCAAACCATCTAATAAGTATGATTGTCTCTCACGTCATCATCTTTTCAGCTCTTTGGCGGCCAGTGAAATGGATGGTGGCGTATCACACTGTACATACGAAATGCGTTAAAGGCTTTGTTCGCTAAGCTGATCCCAACGAAAGCTGTAACAGCATTTCCCCGTTCAGGCCATGTTGAAGCATCCAAACGAACTTCTCTACGCCCATCAACTAAAAAATCTGATATATCATCTGGTGGATCGTCTTGATATAGATAATGCTTTTCTGCGGCCGTCGAAAGGTATTTTACACCGACAACTACAGAATGTAGGGAGATGATAACCAGTTGGCGCATCTTCTGTTCCTCACGCACAAGAAGAGGAAAAAAGCTGGGCTGGATAATCTTACTGGTAATGACCTGAATTAGGATCTATATCGATATCTGAGGATACTCCATGAGCTAAATCCACGAAAAATAAAATACGAATAACATATGAAATAAGTGCTAGGTATCCTAAGGCTAAGTCTAGCGGTCCGACTTATCGTCTCGGTGAGCCTTCGACAAACCCAATACTACTATCAAAACGAATTGGTCGTTTCTTCAGCTGTCCACTCAGAATGAGATCCTGAACATGATCCGTCTGCGCCGCCTTCACCACCTCATCTAACGTCAACTCCTTAAACGTTTGATCTCCCTTGCTCAAATAGCAAGTATAAGCGAGGCCAATCAGATAAACACCAACAGTCAAGGCGGGAATGATCGCGTTCAACCACCATCGCGACCGGTTCAGACCTTCAACGTTGGCGTGAAGGTCTTGAACCGCCTCGTGACTCGTCGGGGCAGTTTGCATGATTCCATCCAACATCGCTGTAGCGGTATCCTTCCACAGATCCTGTGTGATTGGACAATACCTCTCCGCATCCGTCGAGGACGGTACAGGGCCCAGTAAGCCACCTCTACAGGTCATGTGCCAAAACGCTGTTCCTTTCCCACCCCACCAGTCCAAAATCGCGTTGTTGACCGAGTCAGCAACACAGGCGTTTGTGTCAGCTATACAACCAGAAGTAGAAGGGACATTCGGATTCAGGAGGTCGACACCGGACTGCGGCTCCGACTCAACCATGTCCAGATAGTGTGTACACAATGCGATGTTCATTCCACCATCACTAGTCGTTGTTGCGTTAGGGATTAATCCCGTAGTGTTACTCACCCACAAATACGCCGTCATCGCCGTATCTGTCCTCCACATCGCCGTCGATAAGCTCATATCTGGTGTAGCAATGTACCGCTGATCATGCATCCATACATACCACGCGGTTGGTGTTCCAGTAGTCGGGTGTAACGTGTAGTTATCCCAGCCTTGGCACTCAAAGTGCCCAGTGATCTTGGGACCACCTGGGAGAGCATTACTAGCCTGCGAAGTCCTTGCATCCGGCACGACCAGCGAGCCTTTGAAAGCTCCGCCGTGGCTCTTATCTCCGTCCAGTGCCCAAGGAATCACCTTCTGAATTGCCTTCAGTTGACCAGCGTTGTTAATGAACGATAAACTGCTGTTTGGCAATTCAGAGGTGCTGTTGTACCTAAACGTGAACACCTTCGTCTCGATGTCCTTGTCAATCGAGAAACCGTTGACTAAGGATATTGCGGCTCCAATCCCAAGCATTGCGAAAACGAAGATGGACAGTAGGCGGTTGTTCTTTCGGAAGAGGAGGTAACAGGCATCGTTGACGCTTCCTCGGATTGCTCCAAGATTGAGGTCGAGGTTGTGAACCGTATTTCCCTGGTGCATGAGTATGAACCAGGCCTGGTACCCGCTGAGCTTGAGAATCCCAATTGACGATATCGTTACGCCGGCTTTGAGCCAGTATGAAATGAATGCCTGAAGTAGTGGAAGAGAGTTTCCGGAATTGGGATCATACGATCCGTCACAGTCCGCAGACGCGGGGCATGTGTGGATGCGAGGAAGAATGATTGCGTGACATAGGCCGATCCCGAGAATCATGAGGAGGACTCCACTAATGACCCATAAGTACGTTTTCTTGAAAAGGACCCACAATACAGCCCGCCGTGACGTCTCCTGATGCTCGAAGAATTGCGGACCGAAGGAAACTTGAGAAGTCATAGGCGTCGGGGAGGTTGTGATGCGAGCTCCGGGGAGGAAGGGTTCAATAATATGCGTCTCATGCCGGAGGAGGGAATACTTGGAGCGATCTGCATTGACTAGGGAAGGAGTCTTGTCCCGATAAATTGTGGGCCCAACCGCTCCGGGTGGTCGAGGCGGAACAGGGTTACTCTCCAGTGCGACTTGCCGACGATTCGGGCTTAAGGACATTGTTGAATGCCCGTCAGGGGAGGGCGCTCGGTTCGACATTAAAGATACTAATCAACAAGTCTGGTAAGTATCAAGTGCGTCATTCACAAACAGAAAGGGCGCACTGAGTTGGTGAAAAAATGCTGGGGAGTGCTCGTCGACAAGACGGAGAGAAGAATGAGAAGAAGACTAGGCGCGGATATAAAGCATCCCTCGCTGATTGGATATTATAAGCCGTGTGCAGAGGCAGAGAAAACGCCCAGAATCGCCCGGAACAAAGTCCAATTATGCTTGAGAGAACCCAACAATACGTCTCCACAAGCTTGTGTTGATAAATTTCAACGATCGCCTGATGGCCTCACGAGGTGGGTACCTCAATTCCAGCATCAACCCATCACCTCTCGTCAGCTCTGGTCGCATCGTTGGGGGATACGTTGGGCGTCCTTGACTTCCATTCAGGTACTGCTCGCCAGTTCCAATCGGTTGGTCTACAAACAATCAACATGACAACCTTGGCGTACATGACGGGATCATTCATCCTCTGTTCTTTAGAGGCGCTCTGCCGGAGAATGATTGGGAGCACGTCAGTGATTGGGCGCCTCAGGTCACCTGTGAAGCCATGTTTGAAATTTGACAGATGGACATAACAACGGCTCCTTGAACGAGGGTCGATAGTGATCTGTGCCCTGTCGGATGGTCCCTGACAACGATAAGAAGGTTGGCATTGGAAAATTTATCCGAAAGCCTCTACCGAGAAACCGGAGGTCCTAGTAGGGCTTAGATCCATGCTTAAGTTTAAGGAAGTCTGAGAGAAAAGATCGCCAAACACAGTCGATGTATTAATCGGAGCTTGCGCTTGCTGAACATATTTGAGCTCCGCTCTGCCATCACTCCCGGACCTGGGGATTCTGATTGTGTACACTCAGACATGCTTTCGTTCAAACAAAAATATAATCGCTTGTTATTGAAGATTCTGACAAGGTGATAGATAGGACTACTGAAACCACAAGCTCCGTAGCCGTATTATTCTCGAATCTGGAATGATATGCCGTGACCTTTGACACTGAAGTGCTGAAATGGCGTCTATTGAGCGTTCATGGTTTGGACATGAACCGAATTTTGCACCAGACGCGGGCACATTCTGCGGATAGCTGAACCGGGCCGATAAATTGCATCTAAAACTCCAACAACAGAGAGAATTGGAATGAGATAAAAGACGAACAGAGCTATAGAAGCGACCTCCAATGACCTCGACTCGGTGTTTACAGATGATCTGAAGTCTTGATGATGAAAATAAAATAAAATAAAAGATCTGAAGTCTTGGATGATGATGGCAACTATACCAGAATGGGAGACTCGGCATTCGCCTATAGAATCATTTATCCGCTCCTGTGTTATATACCAGGCCTTTCATATAAGCAGCTGCAAGTTGGTTCTCACGTTGTTCTTCACAGGCTACGAATTCTCGGACATCGATTCTAGCTAGCCCAGTAGATTAGTGGAATGTCACGGCGGTCACAGCAAAGTACCTCCCAAAAGACCACAACCAACCCGTTGGAGTACGAATATAGACATTGATATCATCAACAATGCTGGAAGACGTACACATTCTCAGTCCGACAGGGAGGATAGTCGTCATTCAAAAAGGTCGATATCCCGAGTATTGTAGCATGTACTTCAAGCATTCTTGCCTACGCAGAGGGTGTCATATTATGAGCTTGTGTTGGCTCTCACCGATCCGTAGCTGAAAGGTTCGTGAAGGGGCCTCACTTTTAATGTTAAAGTGTATGCGTATATATCCAGAATGCTATGAGAGCCATGGTGAGCCAAGAAGGTCTTTGTTATTTGTATAAGGATCATTGACTCACTCGAGAGGCCTCGGCTGGGTGGAGCCATGAAGGCTTTTTAGATCAAGCCCATGATTCCGTTTCATCCACCAGATAACACTGAGTTGAAATCAGGGCCATGGGGAACTAGATTTTTTCTGCATACAATGACCGCTAGCGTCGTTTCAAAGGACATCCCCTAGTCCTCGAGACGGACATACTCAACAGATTTAGCCTTAGCCAGCGCCTTCATTCTTCAGCGGGCTTCCCACCCACTTCGGGCTCAGGCTTACCCGCAACCTTAGATATTGAGTAGTAGTAAAGTAAGTGCATCCTTAGCTTTAGCTCACGCTTGTAGATATCATAATAAATGCCACCGATGTGTAACGGTAAGAATGGACCTTATTATCAGCCCCGTTTGAATTTTAATATGTATTGAAGGGTGATGATGACCATCGTCCGCTAGGGAGGAGTGCTTCAACTTTGATACTGGTGTTCAGTGGGCTCGCTACAGTGAATTTTTGCTATACCCTCATTGTGGTCTGTCCGGAGTTTTCATTTTCTTGATAGCTCGAGATTTTATTAGCACTTTCCAGCTCAAGGCTGCCTAACCTATGGCCAATCCGGACAATTGTATGGATTTAGTGCCCATGACCACAGTTGCGGCGCAGTACCCATCTTCGGCTAAGAGTTAGTCAGGACTCAAGAGACTGTCACCGTGAGTGCCGTTCCTCACAAAGTTAGGAACGATGTTATTCACTTGAAATAAATTGGGCCTTAATCCCATTTCTGCCACTGTCAGCATGCTGGCACAATCAATGACAGTGGACTTACAGGGACACACAACCCAGGAAAGTGCTTAAGATCAGATGCCTCTAAGCTCACTGTGGCGGAGAGGAATTCTTCTCCGAAGTACCAGCTATTGCGTTAAAATTCTAGTTTGGACTTCAATATAGGGATAAAATTCTGGAAGAATATGTGACAATATTTAGCACTCGCCGTACTCTCGGAGTACAACAGAACTTCACGGCACGACGTAAAAGATGACCCTCAGCGACCTGTCCTCTTGACGGTTCTATAATTAGATACTTCCGGCAGCAAACGCCTCTGCTGAACGCGCGTTCTTAAAACTCGCTGCAATTGGCCTTGGGCAAAATACCGCCGTCTCTCCTCCAACCTAACAGGCGCTTATGAGAATTTCCTGGTTTTTTGCCCTCATCCTGACAACAATGTCCTTCTCAGCCGCAGAAGCCGCTCCGCTCCCATCAATTGGTTATCGTCAGTGGGGGTACAACGGGGATGGGTCAGATTGTGGCGATGATTGCTGGAATTGGTCTCCGATCGGTACCGCTGACGCTGCATATGCGGATTCAGATTGATGGTCGGTCATTTAACTCCTTCAATGTATGTTTTTCTCAAACGCCCTCCTAACATCTGATATGGTTTCTGATATCAACGAGCTTTTCTGAAGCCTACAATTCCAGGACATCTCTTTTTGGCATGGTAGACAGAATGAACTCATTTCGCGGAGTTTTACTACCGAGCTCCGGTACATTATCATCAATTGTTCAGTCTTCTAGTTCATTGTATTCCACTTTTCTCCGTCTATACCTAAAATATCGCCCGCTGATGTGACGCTTGATGGGCCCGTTGGGACAGTACATACAGATATGCTGGACTAGTCTCGACTCGTGTATCGTGGCTTGGGCTAATGGCATGGGCTACTCATCGAATGCTGCACCTTTTTCACTCAGGCTCTTCCCAAACCCAGTCCTGCACCCCGTTACATGGCATGAGTTCTGATCCGTCATTGCATTTACACGTTAACCGTGTACCGTAATGATGAAGAAATCGCTCCGCCTGTCAATGTGCTAAAGAGACCATAGCTAGTGCCACCTAAAACCTATGAAACAACACCCTGCCCATCTGGTTCTCCTATCTTCGTCCCCTCTTTCCCTGACGAATAAGGGTAATAATTCAGTAAATATGAGAATCCCTATTATCCTCTGGCTCGTTTTCTCGGTTGTTTACGCGTTGCCTACTACGATAGATCAGCCAAATAATCCCCAATCAACATTCCACTACGAGCGCGAAATAGGAAGATCAGAGCCTGCCGATTGCTGCTGGACGTGGGACACTATGAAGACTCCAATCGTGTACGATGGTCCAGCACCTGGTATGGGTATCGTTTCGTACTGTTTTTCGATTTGTGACTAGCATTTGACGCTGACATATAGATTTTGTACTCGGAGATTCGGTTCTTTTTCCAGAATCGACTTGATTTCTGTGAAGTTTTTTGGATATGAATTGAATATGCTATGTAACGTGTAACAAATAGTCGAGCTTCATCGCCAATTCAAGAAAAGCCACTGCAATAATGTTGGTGTGATCATGTGGAAGTTTACCTCATTTTATCAAAAAGCCGATTACCGACCAGTCAAACGTCATGAAAACCGCCCAAGATGCAATGGCTCGTAAATTATGGAGAGTGCTATGACGAGCAATCCGATTTTGAGTATAACAACCAATGGTTAAAGGTTCGACATCCATCCTCCAATCATCGCTCATCAACAAAAAACATCGGGTAGGGTAGGTCCATCTTGGAAATACCGAGATTCTATGAATTTGTCCGTGGTCAAACACTTGACATGCTCCCCCAAAATAATTGCGCTCGACTTGAATGACATCTCCGGACAGTAGAATGAACGTTCTAGTTATCCAAAATCAGCTTCGCGTGCGCTACTAAGGAGCTCGTGAACAAGAATAGTCGGATCAACATGACTGGTACCCAGGGGATGTCTTTGGGGATAATGAATTAAGATAATAGAATAGTGTGATAACATCACATTCGCCAGATTGAGACATTAAGTCACCCACTCCCTTCTGCTGGACACTTTCTACCTGGCGCCACCAGCGAGTTCTATGTAAAAGGCTGCAGAATAAGTATGGAGATGGAGCAGAAGCAACCTTGGCCGTGAGAATTTCCATCCCTTGATCCGTTGAGACTGGAATCCGCGAGGCGATCAACTCACAAGTCATGGAATACCGCCTTGCCAGCAATTGCCACCTCCTTAACAAATTTGAGCTGGGTTGTATACCCGTATACCCCAACCTACACGCCCACCCATAAGCACATGTACTGACTGAGTTTTAAACTCTTGAGTGATAAGACCTGTCCATAAATGGCCGAGTTTGGAGTGACATTAATATTATCGCCAACCGCCTTAAAACCCAATTGCCTCAAGGCTGCCTCCTAGTACGGCAGTACTCTATTTGTCAGCCCTCCTTACTTGTATTTAAAGCCTCGCTCATGCCATGCTCTTCTCCCTCAAGCTCGCCGTCTTCATGCTCAAGTATCTACTCGTTGCAGTGTTACTCTCATACCTGGTCTCATTACTAGCTGCTGCTGCTGCTCTTCCTCGAAAACCATTAAACCAATACGGAACTGATGCAATAAAGAGAGACTTCTGTTGGGCATTTTTTGGATTTCGCCCGGCGAACACAGTGGCGGAACGTCCTCCTGACCACTGACATGGTTTCTAACATCAAGGTGTGTGAAGCACGCTTTCGAGTGATAACAGAATGAACACATTTCGCGGAGATCGACTAGCAGACTCGGACACATTTTTGTCAAACATTCATTCTTTTACATCCTTGCAAGCCACCTTTCTTTGTCTGCGCTTGGAATCTCGCTTTCTGAAGTTGTGTTCGCTTAGCCCGATGACACCGGCGCAGGTACTGAAATACCTTGATAATTACCAACCCATATATCGTGATGTTGTACAATATGGATCACAGATGGAAAGCACCTCGGTCACTGAGACTCTTCTCAAACGCAGTCCTGCACCGCGTAACATAGCATAGGGGCCGTATCCGTAGTTACATCTACACACTAACCGTATACCGTAATCATAGTGAACAGATCACTCCACCTATCAAACCAGTGAAGGCATCACAGCGAGTGCCACCTAAAGCCATGAAACGCTATAAAGCAACACCTGGTTTGTCCGCCTCGCATATCTTCAATCCGTCTCCCTGGCGAATAAACGCCAAAATTTTGGTAAACATGAAAACCTTCATCATCCTTCCGCTCGTTTTCTCAGCCGTGTATGCGCTACCTACTGCAGTTGACCAATCAAGTAGCCCCCAACCAACAGTTCACTATGGGAGCAGAGGAGAAAAGTCAGAGGAGGATTGTTGTTTCACGTGGGGCCCTGTTGGGACTCCGCCTGGGCATGGCCAAAGATGATATGGATGGTACGTGTATGTCATGTTTTTTTTTCTGCGACTGGCATTTGAGGCTGCAATATAGAGTTTCGATTATTATATTAGCAAGGGGACCTTTCTAGTTCCGGAGCAGTACACTATGTAATAATTTAATGTTCAGCATTCGTCGTCTATTTGACATTGACTACAATATTGTTAATGTCATCGAGCGGACGACTGTTCGAATGACATCCGTAATGTCCGGTCAAAGCGTCTGATGCATAATTAAATCACGGTCAGGAACCGCGCTCCGTATTCTACAATAGCAGGTGTTATTGTTCCGGTATTGACTCAACCTGAACATACATTATTTTGTCTATCGTAGCCAAATGCATCGGACGTTTGGACGAGATACGTAGTCGGGTCAAGGTATATATTTCCTCTCCAAGGTATACAGCAACTTCGTAATCTACTTGAAGTCCCAGCTCTCCCTGAATCCGTGATCGCGTGCAGTCCAGTGGTTTGAAATCATGGACTTCGGCTGGATGTCGGATCTCACCTTGAGGTGGATGTAGTAAGATTACATTGAAGTGGGGAAGCCTGACTGCGGCTTACTCAACTGCCCCATTCCGTACACGACCGGCTTAGCTCCCAAATTAGGTTTTACTCGACAGCGTCATCTACGAGAGGTAGACTGAGCGTTCATTTCCGGATCCAGCTTCTTTGATACCTTGCAGTAACCCGTGAGCAGAAATAGTATAATCATTCCAACTACGTGTAAGGGGCCCATGACTGGAAGGATAGCTCACTCACACAGAGCAGTGTGCTACCAGCATCAGATATTGAGATGCTTCGCACGAAGTGGAGCTACGAGAGAGCTCAACATAAAAACCTCCCTCACTCTCAAAGACCTCTATCCATCTCTGTGCAAGACTATGTAGCTTTGAAGTAGGCATTTTGAACGTTGTTTTGAGAGCATAGATTGGCATCATTATACTCAAGCCAGACTGAGGGCTATATTCTTGTCACAAGTTTTGTTTCCTACATCCTTGGGGTCCACCTCAGCGCAATACTAATCAACACTCACACTTTCACTTCAGTTCACGGGTCCGTTTATCAGCTGCGTCAATGGCGACAAACCATACCGTCCTGCTCTTAGTGTACGAAATGCCTTGTATCTATCTTTAGGCAACCACATTACCCTTCAATGGCAGCGCTCATACCAAGATACTTTCAACAGCTAGCCAACCAGCAATCTATCAGTATTTCCATGACTATATCCCCATTCAACGCCAGATATACATCTACCGAACTACTTAATTAAAGGCGTATAGCCAGGCAACAGCACGTTCAGTCCCCCTGATAATAGCTCCCTGTGTACACTTTCGGCTTCGTGCGTTACACAGCATGAGCGCTGTATTCGTCATAACGGCTTCGGTTGCCCTAATGTTTGGCGCATCACTCCAATTTCGCTCTAAGTAAAGGCACACTAGTGACTAGGGTCGTTTCAAATTCTTGAAACACTATAAAGACAACATCGGTATCGTCATCATGTCAGCACTCCCTCCTTGAATAAGAAGCGCCCAAAACCAACAAAGAGAACAACATGAGAAGCCTAATTATCCTACCAGCACTTTTTCTCTCCTTCGTCCATGCACTACCTACAAGTTCTACAAATGCGCTTCCATCAAATAGTCGGAGTTCGGTGAATCATGCGCATGAAGCAGGAAGAGCAGAACATGACGACTGCTGTTGGACTTGGGGTCCTATAGGACATGCGCCTCATCAGCGAAGATAGCACTGCGTGGTACGTATTCGAAGTTCAGTTGTCTCTTCCCGTGTGATCGAGCTTGACTGCTGACCAGGTCTGGCAGAAGCTAGGGATTTGATATTTATTTCGCATTCGAGGACTTTGCATGGACACTTGATTATTGGACACTATCCTATGTAATGGATTTCATAGTCGACAGACAATGAGCTTGTGAAGGAAGATAACACATGATCAAAACTTGAGTAGCTTTTCGAGGGTTGAACATCGTCGAAACCTCCATCAAACGTCAACGTCCATGTTCTGAGGATGTGTGGCACCGGATCCCGACGTGTGGTCCACCCTAGCCCCGTTACTCTCCTTTCCCCGCCTTCTTCATGTTCATCATACCCTCCCAAGTTATCCCAGCGGATTCTTCAACTTTGCGCACTTGTGCAGTACAATGGCAGGCGAGGAGGGCACTACTTATGTGAACGGACATGACGTAGAAGGCCCAAGAGCGAGAGTTCGCGTGAAGAATATCGTCAGAGAAAGGCAAGGGTAGACACCGAGATGAGCACCGTGATAAGCGACCCGAAAGTCAATGTATTTGATCGAGGGTCGAAGGTCCGACGCCCATTCTCTGACTATTGTCCCTCGACCGACAAGCCTGAAACCTCCGCTCGACGTCAATGAGCGCCTCGTGGCTCAGGTTGATCGTCGTGCCAAGATAAAACACTATTTCGGCGAGATACGGTACCTGAACCTTCAGACAATGTCAGTCGTATAGTATAAATATTAAACCCCAGAGAACAGACAATGACTCACCAAATCCACTATTTATCTCTCTCTTTCAAGTCACTGACTCTATGTATACCCGCGCCTTCGCCCTCACCGTCTTCGCCCTCTGCACGCTCATTACTGCCCTTCCTGTACCGGATCCAAATCCAGGATTACCAAGCGCGGCAAACTCTTTCAATTTCGCACCACAAGGCCACGCAACGGGGCCTGGGGGCCAAAGCGGAGGAGGCTGGAACGGAGGAAACATGGGAGGCGGCGATGCTGAATGGTGACTGGTAACCGGATGACCCATGCGTGGTTCTGGTGACGAGTGGGCGGAAGCAGCTGAAGTCAAGTGGAAGTCGTTGTGATGCGACCGGTCCAGGGGAAAAGAAGCTGAGTAGAGGCGGACCACTGAGAGATTTCGATTACGTCGGGAGTGTTCGCTTGAGGAGGCTACGTCTAGCATGGGGGTGCGCACCCTCATTGCAGAATTGCGAATGAAAGGGCCTGAACATTGTCGTGGTAGCGATGCCAACTACACAGAGTGAGACGCGTCGAGATGAACGTGACAACGTCGCGTCGAGATGGTCATCATAGCGGAGCTGAAGATGGGCACTGAGTGAAAGAGAGCCTCGACGCGTTAGAGAGAATACATGACTCGGTGCAAAGGACTTTCTCTGGTCGTAGTGAGCGAATGAGCAACGTTTGCGGAGCGGAGGCGGCCTTAGAGGCAAATTGATCGATGCCATATCCGTGTGAATCAATCTCCATGATCAACCTTCTGTACCTTATAGCTTCTTTCTTCGTCAATTCATCCCACAAAAATCTGCTAGAGTCAATGCCCCACTCGTCGCATCAGTCTTCTGCAGCCACATAAGCCGATTCCCCAGGATGAATGGCTGTGCCGCCACCAAGACCGTGAAACTCTAGATGTATATCACCAAAGGCTCATGCAATGAAAACTCCACCCACCAGGGGATCCAAAAGCTCAAACACGTCCTGACCGGCCTATTTGCCCCTCGAAATGAAGCTCTCCCTCGGATTATCTCTCATCGCTCTATTAGTCACCGTCAACACTGCCCCAGTCTTGAGATCACTCATTTCTCCATTCACTATCGAGAAAAGAGCCTCGGAGGACTGTCAGCCTGATAGCTGCTGGCATTGGCAGCCGTTTCACCCAGTATTCCATACGGAGAAGCCTTCGTAGGGTGTAATGGTGTGCAGGGGGGTGGTAGTGAGCAGTAATGGCGGTAGTGGTAAGTGCTTCTAAGCTCGACGCTCTAAGTGAACAATTGTTCAACGAATTCTCTATCGGCGCTGTCCCTTTCGTCCAGAGCGCTAACATCAGGTGAGCGAAAATATACCACCGCCAAGTGTACGCTGTATCACCTATCCACGGCCGCTCCAGCCCTAAAGTACGGCTGCCTATCTGCCGATTCTAGCTCAAACGCTCGGCTAGAATTTTCGACCTATAAAACCCTGTCTTCTCCTAGAACACGTGGTTCCCCACCTCTGTCAATCAACCATGAAATTCCTCCTACTCAGCATACTCCTTGCCACGCTATCCTTCGCCACCAACATCGCCTCCATTGCCCTACCACTACAGAATTTTCCTTCTCCAGTTGAAAGAAGAAATTCAGACGACTGCTGCTTTGAATTCGAACCCTTTCATACATCCGCAAACACGGACTAGTAAACTGCATTAAATGGGCTACAGAGGATATGGCAAGAGTCGTTGTCCGTATTCGGAACGTACACAATGTTCAATGATCTATTGTGCCCCTGCAGACGCTCTGGTGTTGGATGATCGTGCATCTCAGATATGATATCCCTGACCAACGTGAGTCCCGAAATATCCAGACGCCCGGAACACTTGAAGGCGTTCTGTCCACGGCCTACCCCCTAGCCTAATACCCAACGGCACAACGAGTCAAATGCGGCACTATTGATCGTGTTAATAACGCTCGCACCTCGATGGCTCGTATGACTCCATCCAGCCTTGTCTTGGCCAATCAAATATGCTCCTCTCACTCAATATTCTCTCCCTTACATGAATTGCTATCACAATCAAAGCTATGTCAATTATTCTACCACTACCGACTTCTCTCTCAACTATCCCAAAGAGAGACTGTGTCATGGGTTATTGGAATTGGCAACCGTTTTTGACGTCGGCACGTAGAGTTCCTTAGAACGTGGAAATTCGAAGGTCAGACCCTTCAGACCGTCCGGTGAATGTTTTACAGAATTGTTCGTGTGCGTCGCACCATTTAATTACTTTGATGTCGGATTGGCTGATGCAATTGTGCACAGGTTGTACTACCTTAAACCTTCCGCGACGCTCAACAGGATCTATTTCTGTTCCTCGCGATATCCCAATAGAATTTGAGTCGACCGCCGGATTTCTTTCCCAGAATCGGAACTCAAAAACCGCTCGATTGTCTTCACATCCCTCTCTGTTATCGGAGTACGACACGAGCCTTATCTTCAGACAGACATCCTGCATTCATCATGGGTATGCGGTGAAGCTAAAGCTCCCATGACAGGAATGTGTGACTACAGGCCCAAATTCTACAGCGTGACTATTCTATTAGAGGGATTTTGGAGGCTTCCCTTGCAGTCTCATTCACTCGGCTCGTTTAATCAAGTCTATACTTTATACTTTGGTTCCATACACCATCAAAGAACGCTCCACAGCGCTTCTGTTACGGCTCGCCCATTGGGTTTGGAGATGAACAATTGCCATGCAGTACGCCTCCCTTTCCTCTTTCGGGGCCTCAGGGCTGACCGACTTATGTTTCAGGGCAACTTCTCTATCACAGACGCAGAACAGCTCGGTGTATTTTTCGTGCATGCACTTCCGCGTTAAGGAGCTGTGGCAGTTTCTCTCCGCTTGATTCAGGCTGCTTGCTTGGCGAGCCACTCTACGAGAGCTGCCTATACTGACGGAAAGAAGACATGTGAAGTCGGGGCATAGTAGGACCGCTTTAGTCACAATCGTGGCAAGAGTGCGCTCGACAGTTTGTGAGCATCGATAAGCGCCCACAGGATGGACTAACCTGATGGACTTGCGATCATGGCAGATATGGCGTGGCGTCCATGGAATTTGTCTTTGGATTGGTATCAAACGGTGCCGTGTCCTCGTGTACTGCATCGGAGTTTTGACCATTGTTATCTTAATACATATGAGGACCCCGGCACATACCTAGCAATGATTGATCCTTACGTGGACAGAAACTGTTGGGAAATTGGGGGAAGGCTCGATAAAAGCGCGGACTGGACGGTCAGAAAATCGGGAAAGCCGGTTTGTTATCTCACAACATAAGGTCAAACGCTGGTGAGGCCCGATCCAAAGTGCGCACAGTCAAGGGCTCTTTACTATCTCAAGTCCTCTAGTACCGTCGAAGCGCTTGCGACACTTCGTCTAGAGCGAGGTCCGATCCGAAAGACCCACGTGGGCCAGAAAGGGCATGCATGATCCGAAAGTGGACACAATCTTGCCGTCCAAAAGCGTCTCAAATTGACGATTTCGGATCGATCCTATGTGCGCATATGTTGGGGTCCTCATGTATGCCAATAGACTAATAGAGAGTATTTCGCTCTTGACTCCCCAATTCCACGATATCCATTGCGTAACGAGTTCCGTCAACAGCTACAAATGGAGGCATCCCCCCAAGGTCGAACTCTCTCCCTACTGCTCTCGAGCTCTAGAATTTCCCGGATGGCCAAAAGGAAAAGCTGAAAGTTCGTTTGAATTCCACTGAAGCTCTGCATTTGGTACTAATAGCGCGCTTATTGTGTAGGAGCCACAGCGGTCGTCCCCGAGGAAAGCCTCAAAATAGTTGAAGCCGGTGTAGCGGCCTTGCCTGTTCCAGAGAAGGAAGGCTGCAATGTGGTACAGACAATCGCAGAACGGGTAGGCTCAAACAGCGATGATGCGCATTTTCAAGCCCGTATCCAAAACGGAACACTAAACGATGATATTAGAATACTCTGCGCGTAAGGTCCGATTTCATTCGCATGTTCGCCTGTGCTCACAGATCTCTAGTCATATGAACGCAATCGAGAAATTGGCCCAACAGCATCGCAAGCGAGGGCGTCTAGAGAGGCTTCTTGGCAGCAAGCTAGACGCAGAGGACGTCAACAAGTACAAGGATAGCCTGACTTCGGCTCTGCGAGACTTCAGTGTACGTATTTAGCTCATGTGTCTTAATGGGGTTGAGCTGATCCGTTGGTATCAAGTCGAAGTTGGATCTCAATATGCAGAATAAACTGGACGAGATTTTGCTCAGACTCACACTGGATGCCTCGAGTAATGATTCGGCTCAGACGCCTGGGGGCTCAACCAGCTATTCAGGCAGCGCCTATATCAAGGGGAATGTGGAGTATGTCGGGCAAGTATCAGGGCAATACGGCAACAGTGAGAGGCAAATAAATATTTTATGATCTATCACTAATTCGTCGAATCACATAGATAACGTTCAAACAGGGATGTTCAATGAGGGCGAAGAATCAAGCGATGGTGAGTGTTCCACGCAAATTCTTCGGTGTAAATTGGGCAGATTTATATCGCGCTTCGCTCTGTAGGTGAATTCTCTGCTGAAGCTGGTACACAGCAAGAGGAGGACATGGTATCTCCGGAAGAGGCAGAGCCGGATGCGCCACCGCTCGTGGAACCACTGAAAATCAGCCAAGGGTACTCCATCAGCTGTCAAGGTGCGCCCTATATCCAGGGTAACGTCGTGCACGTCGGGCAGATTCTGGGGCAAGCGGGCAATTGTAAGAGTTCATCGCCTATGTTGGTTGGTCCGTGGATTAATTAGAGTGGGCAGATAGCCGGCAGGCTGGCACGTATAACCTCAATCCTAGAAAAGTGAAGGTTCGAAGAACAACCTAACTGTACTTTGCCTAATCATTAAAGGCGTGATCTTTCCGGAAACTGAGTCTACATAACTGAATCGTTTTTAAGTACTAGCCTGTTCTCATATTTCTTTCTGGGATCCATTATTTTCAATGATAATCTTGTATGGCTTGCGACTACATGCTATGCTATAAGTCAGACTATGAATGTGTTAACCAATCGAACAGAAGCTTGCCAGTTGTCAGATCATAGTAGTAAGTCTGATGTAACAATTCGGTGGCGTATGGGCGACCGACTCGGGGAGACAGGGAAGCCTCGTCTGTGATGGCCTACGATCTTCAATTCTGCTCTGGGTGCATTCTGAGTGAGTATACTTCTTGAAAATCAAGAAAAGTTGTATCAAAAGCAAATATATCTAGACTTGATTACGCCTAGCGTGGAGCTGTGCACCCTCGCCTCACGGAAAGGCTTGAGTTGTCGCAATACCAAGACCGAGGCCAACAAAATGACACCGGCTTCAAGGGCGAGACCTCGAAAGGAGTACAGCAACGCCGCCTTGGAATTGTGATCAGAGTAAAACAGAGAGTAGACATAGAGAGCTTTCTGCTAGATTACTCTTTCGCAGCACTGATACCAAGATAGTTAGCGACCCAAGTGACCCATCAACCCGTAGCGCTGGACCTAGATAGACATCTACCCGACCACCTAGTTCGAGACGCATAGTCAGGCAACAGCACCTTCAATCCCTTTGAGGATAGCTAATTCCCTGCTGTACTCCTTCAGCTTTGGCGTTGGCGTGTTACACAGCATGAGCGCCAGATTCGTCATAAGCGGCTCGGCGACCGCAACGGTCAACATATCATTTTGATTTTGTTCTCAAGGCACGCTAGTGATTAGGGTCGTTTCAAGTTCTTGAAACACTATAAAGACAATGTCCGTCTCGTCATCATCGTGCAGCGTGTTAAGTACTCCTACGTCGTCTCTAACAACAAGCGCGTGTTAGGTATTCCTCCCTTCATCCCCAACAACAAGCGCCAGAACCCTAGAAGAACAAAGGGCAAGATGAAAACCCTAATAGTCCTTCCTACACTCCTTCTCTCGGTCGTTTGGGCATTACCCACAAGTAAAATAGGCGCATTTCCACCAGATCGTCAGAGTTCGGCGGATCATGCTCACGGAGAAGCAAGGAGAGCGGATTGTTGTTAGACTTAGGGTCCTGCGAAGGGTGCACCGCATATGCGAAGATAGCATTGAGTGGTATGTATTCAGACTTCGGCTTTCCAGTTCAATTTTGAGTCCTGAGTGGTATGCGACAACATCCAGGGAGCTTGTATTCTTATTGCAATTGCAATTGGGGACTTTTGTATTAACTTTGGTTACCGGACAGTATTCTATGTAATAGAGTTAATAGTCGACAGACAACGAGAGTGCGAAGGAAGAGTTCATACGTCTATAGATTGTCCAAGGACTGAAGATCTGATAGACACCGAGAAGAGCGCCGTGAGAAGCGACCCGAAAATGAATATCCTTGATCGAGAGTCGAAGAACCGACGCCCATCCTCCGACTATCGTCCCTCGACCGGCAAGCCTGAAACCTCCGCTCGAGGTTAATGAGCGTCTCGTGGCTCAGGTTGATCGTCGTGCCAAGATAAAACATTGTAATGGCGAGGCACGGTACCTGAACAGTTTCTTGAGGTCAATGATACATAAAAACGACTCACCAAAGCCGTCATTTGCCAAGCTATCTCCCTCCTAAGCCATTGACTCCATGTATGCCCGCGTCTTGATTGTCACCCTCCTCGCCCTCTGTACGCTCATTACTGCCCTCCCTATAGCGAGTCCGAACCCAAATCCAGGACTACCAAGCGCAGCGAACTCCTTCAATTTTTCGCCACAGAACCATGCGACGGGGCCTGGGGGGCAGAGTGGAGGAGGCTGGAACGGAGGAAACTTAGGGAACGATGATCCTCAGTGGTGACCGGTGACCGGCAACCCATGAGCAGTTCCGGCGATGAGTGGGCTGAATGAGCTGGAACGAAGTGGAACTCGCTGTGATGCGAGCGGCGGAGGAGAGAGGGCGCTGAGTACGGGCGGACCATTGCGAGGCTTGGATGTATGCGTGGAGAGTGTTCACTTCAAGGGTTACGTCTAGCATGGGTATGCGTACCCTCACTGCGGCATTGCAGGTAAAGGGCCTGGATAATCATGACACCAGCTTCAAGGCTTCGAGCTTTCAAGGGCGAGACCGTCCAAAAAAGTGCGATAATGTCGCGTTGAGGTTGGCATCCGGGTAGTACAGAGACCAACAGAGAGCTTTGAGCTTGACTCGTTAGGAAGAACGCATGACTCGATGTAGAGTAGTGACTAGTGAGCAATGTTTGGGGAGGTAGTCCTCCGTGGGAATCAATCGCCATCATCGAGCATCGACATCAGCAGGTCAATCACGCCTCTGTTCCTGAGATCAATGGCAATGCCGCCACCATTACCATGAAACCTAGCACGCATGCGATAAAAAAAAGGTTTGCCCACCTCAAACAGGTCCTGACTCGCCTCCTCGCCCCTCGAAATAAAGCTCTCGCTCGGCTTATTTCTCGTCGCTCTATCAGTCTCCGTCAACACCGCCCCTCTTCCGAGATCACTCTTTTCTCTGCTCTCCTTGCAGAAACGGGGCGAGTCGCGACTATGAGCAGGTTGGTGACTGCTGGTATTACCAACCGTTTGCCGCCTCGTGGTATCCGGCGGATACACCTCGGTAGACAGTTGTAGTGCGTGGAGAGGTGCTGGTGAGGGGTGGTAGTAGTAAGTCCTTCTTAGGTCGCCGCTCCAAGTGACCACATTACTAAACGAATTATCTGTAGGCGCTGTCTCTTGCTTTCAGAGCGCTCCCGCGTCAGATTAGTCGAAACACCTCCCAAAATATACACCCGCCAAGTATACGCTACACTGCCTATCCACGGCCGCCTCAGCCCAGAAGGACGAGCTGCCGACTCTAGCTCAAACACAAACGCTCGGCCATTTTCAGTGTTCGGTCCGCAATCACAGGAGAATTAACGACCTATAAGACACCGTCACCCGTCGGAACACGTGCTTGCCCACCACCGTAAATTGACCATGAAGTTCCTCCGACTCAGCATCCTTCTCGCTACGCTGTCTCTCGTCACCAACGGCCTGCCACTACCCAAGCTTCCCTCTCCGGTAGAAAGAAGAGATCCAGACGACTTTGATTTCCAACCCTTTCACACGTCAGCAAATACGAATACAGATTAGTAGCTAGCAGTGAATGGGTTACAGAGCCTATGGAGGGTAAGTTGTTGTCGGTACTCAGAACGTACACGTTGTTCAACGATCTACTGTAGACGCTCTCTTTTGGCGCTAGATAATCGTGCATCTCCGATATTGGATCCCTGATCAACACGGATCCCAAACGTCCGGGATAGTTGAAGTTCTGTCACGGGCTACCGCACCCGAGTGCCCAGCGGCCCAGCGACACCTTCCTTTCCACAATGAACGGCAGACGCGACAACCAACAATCTTATCCCAAATATCGCTCCAGCGCGAAGTGCGTCCCCCCCCGGCCAATCAAATATGGAGCCCCTCTCACTCAACATCCTCTCCCTCACATCAATCTCTGTTACTATCAACCTCCCTTACATCAATCTCTATCTCTATCAACGATACCTAAATCACACTATCTACAAAGTTCTGGTCAAGAGCCGGCGCACCATTCGTCGCATAAGGCTCATTCAACCTCAGGAAGAGGTCAATCACGTCTCTTTTCCCGAGATTAAGTGATAGCGCGAAAGTGAAGATGCATACCACCCGGGACGCATATATTCGATAGAAACAACTCCACCCACCTCAAATACGCCCTAACTCACCTATTCGCCACTTGGAATGAAGCTCACACTCGGATTATTTTTTATCGCTCTATTACCAGTTGTTGTCAACGCTGCCCCTATCCCCAAGGTCACTCGTCGAGAGAAGAGCCTCAGAGGACTGTCAGCCTGGCGCCCGTTTCCCTCGGTCTTTCATCCGGAAAAGTTTGATTAGGGTGTGCCAGTAGTGTGTAGTGGTACGTAATTAATTAGCTTGATGCTCTGAGTGAACACAGTACTTAACGAGGGATTTGTAGGCGCTGTCTCTTATATACAAAACACTCGTGTCAGGTAGTCGAAACAAGTCCCGAAATATATCATAGCCGAGTGCACGCGATGTCTGCCATCCACGGCCGCCTTAGTCAAGAAGAACAGCTGCACAGCTGCCGATTCTAGCTCAAACACTCGGCTAGAATTGTCGACCTATAAGACTTCGCCTCCTACTCAAACACGTGGTCGCCTACCTCCATCAATTGATCATGAACTTCTCCTTCTCGCTATACTAGTATCCCACCCACCAACGCTGCCTCCATCGCCCTATCACCATCGAAGTCTCCCTCTGCAGTCGAAAGAAGAGGCACAGGCGGCTGCTGCTTCGAATTGCAATATTTTATGCGTTCACGAATACAAATGCGGATGAGTCAATTACCGTGAATGAGCTACAGAGCAGTCGGTATTCGGAGCGTACACATTCTCAACGGATCAGCGGTCTATGTCCCTGTAGACGCCCTCCTTTCAATCACAGGCAGCTTTCCGTTCAGCATAACTACGACATCACAGAAAGCTCATTCAGGCTAGGATGCTCCACAGAAATCCACCCCGACAGAAGCTGCATCAAGCCTTCATCCTCTGGAACCAACGGCTATGCCGCCACCAAACTTCTCAAGATGAATACCAGCCATTGCTCATACGATTTAAAAACCTCGTCCACCACAAACACATTCTAACCCGCCTCCTCGCCCCTTACAATGAAGCTTTCGCTCGGATTATCTCTCGCTCTATCAGCCACCGCATATGCCGTGCCTGTTGTAAGGTCACCGGTAGTATCTCCAATCATCTTCGAGAAAAGGTACTCGGATGATTGTGAGCCTGGCGGTTGCTGGGCTTGGCGACCGATGCCTACGCCTTCGGCTCATTCATGAGGGCAGGCGTTGTAAGTCGTAGTGGCGTGTGGAGAGGGAAAGGCGTTATGAGAGGTGATAGTGGCAAGTACTTCTAAGCTCGACTCTCCGAGTGAAATTGCTCAACGAATTATTGGTAGGGGCTTTCTCTTGCGTTTAAAGCGCTGGCATCAGATCATTGATTACACGGCCGGCGGCCTCAGCCAAGAAGAACGACTGTGCAGCTGCCGAATCTACCTCAAGCGCTCGGCTAGTAGATACTTTCAGGGTTCCTCGATCACAAGAGAACTATGGAGCTATAAAACCACATCTCCCACCCGAACATGTGGCCGCCTGCCGTCAATTGACTATGAAACTTTTCCTACTCAGCATTCTGCTCGCTACACTATGGCTCGCCACCGACGCCGCCTCCATCGCTCTATCACTACCGAACATTCCCTCTGCAGTAGACAGAAGAGCCTCGGAGAGCTGCTGCTTCGAATTTCGACCCTTTCTCACGTCAGCGCGTGTTGACAACTCTTAGTAAACCCCGGTGACAGGATGAGCTGTAGAAAATGTGGAGAGTAACTCGCTCTTATTCCTCGCCCCGTGCACATTGTTTAACGACCTATATCTCGGTAGACTCTGTCCTTTGGCGCTAGATGATCGTGCTTCTCGGATATGATATCCCTGACTAGCATGAAACCCAAAAATATACAGACGCCCAGGATAATTTATGGCGTTCCATCCACGGCTTACCCTAGCCGAAAGCACCGTGGCGCAATAAGTCCGTCCAAGATGAGCGGCGGATGCGACAGTTACCATTTTCATCCCAAGTATACCTCGCTCAAGATTTCGCCCATGGCTTATAAGTCTCCATCCTACAAAACACGTTTCGCGTATCAGATATGAAGCTCCTCTCACTCAGCGTTTTCTCCCTTACGTTAATCACTATGACTGTCAACACTACCCCAATCACTCGATCACCAGCGACTCTTTCGAATATCCAACGGAGAGACTGCTGGTCATGGGGCTGTTGGAACTGGCAACCATTTTTGACGTCGGCGCGTAGAGTTCCTTGAACATGGAATCTCGAAGTTTGGACCCTTCGGGTACGTCGTGCCATAACTTTGGCAAGTCAGGCTGGCTGATAAAATGTACGCAGGCCGTACATACCATCTTTTACGTTCCACAGGAACCACTTCCATACCCCAATGTCCCAACGAAATCCGCACCAATCACCGACATTCTTCCACACTCTGTGGTCCTCACCTCGATCCCCCATTCCACGATCCCCCTACCCTTTCAAACCCGACATTCTTCTCGTCTAAGTATGTATGAAGTCCATGCATAGACTCCATCACAGCTTGCTCCACAGCGCTGCGCCCATCCCTATTACGGCTCGCCCATTATGCGAGTAGCTGCGCAGTACATAGAACGTTCGGATTTCCTCGAGGCTGATAATGCACGTCAATAAATCGTGACTTAATACCGCTCAGAGACTTGTACCTACACAGTTCGCAGTTACACTCACACTCTCCCGGGCCATTCGACTGTGAACGGTTTCCGATCTACTGTGTTTACTTTGTGCCATTAGCGGCTGCCGCTAAGGCTGCAGACTTCATCTTGTATCTCCGTTTCTCACTCCACCGTCTAGTATGTAGACTACGTGATTCAATAAGTCTATGCTCTCACGGATACCTGTCCCTCAAGGTTCTAGCTTCTAAGGAATCTCTAACTCTTGTGCGCTGACTTGTGCCCTTGTCAAAATGCATCCTTCCATGAGTCCAAGATCCCGAAAGACCCGAAATCAGGGTAGTTGCCTTTGCCACCACCATCCTCATGTTTTTTCGTCACACACGTTCTACGTCTGTGCGTGTGTAGTCAGATTACACTACTCTACGATGCGCGTTTTATGGGTGAGAGTTGCTCATAGAACCCTGAACGAATGAGTGTTTCGTTATGCATACAGGATGTGTATTTGAGAGCCCATAAAACTCCGACAATATTCCGTGTACATGATCTTGTGTGTCTCCCTTCTTTTTGTCCACTTTGAAGCTTTCTCAAATTGGTCTACCCTGACATTTGCCATCACCGCTACTCCCTTAACGGCTTGTTTTGAAGTATCAGATATTATTGCAAGCTTCATTCTCGATCTGAAAAGAATCGCAAACATGACATTGTTGGGGGTGACGACGGCCAGATCCGTGATTCGCGCTCTCGACGCCACCAGTTGTTCAATTACTTCATACTCCCTACCCACGATCATTCTTCACTCAAGCTTCAGTGATCCTGTAGCTCAGCGCTCGAGTCGGACACCTCGCTCGACGAATTGGTACTAGTCAAGTTCTTTGTGCGCATCAACTTGGACCCTGTATCAAACTAAGTACTGTTAGACGTCCTTACTCCTACAGATGACGACCACCACATACTGTAAAGCCAGGCTAGAACTCCGTCGTCTACAAACGCGTTTACTTGAATGAAAGGATGCCTCAATGTTGACACCTGCAAATGTACCAGTCCCAAAAATATCTCGGTCCCGGGATTCAAGATATTCAGGGGCAGCTCACGCTCACTGCAACATCACTCTATTTTTGTTCTTTCACTCCACAATCTTCGTCCCTACATCATCCAAACATACCAAACCAGAAATCTACCCCACTGTCAACGTCAAGCTCTGACATCTATAAAAAGCTCTCCCCCCCAAGAACGGTACTTTTCTATTTCCACCGTTGTGGCTTTGCCTCCGATCAGAACCACACACTCGTTTAGCCTCAGCCTCAATCATGTTTAAACCCATCCTAATCGCCGCCTTCCTCACAATTACACTCTTTTCGTCTATCAAAGCAGCCCCGATTGACGCTGCTAGCTCCCAAGGATCAGGATTTAGAGGTGATTGTGATGATTGCTGGTTTTATTCGCCCCTCAAGGGTGCGCCGGGTGAACTACGATAGTCACATTGTAAGGATTAGTGTATCTGTGAGTGCTTGTCTGTTTTCTTGTGAATTGAACCGGTTATTGACTCACTGGCTTAGCAGCGAAATCGCGGTTTTGTCAAGGACTTTTTTATTTATTGCATTGGACACTGTTGTTTCTTGGTGCATGATAACTAGACGGCCTTAGACTATGGTGCTGCTAGGCGTAGCATGTATGGAGATTAGCTAGTTAACTTTCGTATTTTTTATTGTGAAATGTGATTGGACAAGAGGCCTAGGACGTGAGAGATATCCAGTGCAAGGTTCATAAGACGACTGCGGAATGTCGGTTCTACAGCTCACGAAATCGGACATCCTGGAGCTTCTCGACGTACAGAATAGTATACCGGTGTACAGTTAATTCAAGGCCGGCTGAATCTCAGTAGTACTGTCCTCCGCACTGCACTCACTGGAATTATCGTTAATATACTCGTGATGGCACTTGGGTATACGACCCTTGATAGTGGCCCCCGTATCGATGACTCCAGACAGAGATGTGTCTGCTTCTACCTCTAATAGAGGATTTCGCTATTGCATGATTCTACAAGCGCTCAAAGAGTAGCGAATAGAGCCGCAGCAACGTTTGACATCAAGGCGTCCTATTATCCTTTAAAAAAACAAGATTTTGGGAAGGCGGGGTATGGCTATTGCAATCTTGTGAAATTCAGTCGGCCTGGCTTGTATCTGAAAATGATCTATTTCAACTCGGGATTCTCTGACACTACGAGTCTGATGTTGTTCGATCTGCGGCAGACGACAGGCTTCATTGATCATTTCTGAAACTTGATCCCATATTCTTAGGAACTGATGTTCTACTCGCAAAACTAGCAGCCTGTGCCTTGTCAGTATAATCTGGTAATGAGGCGCTAGGTCTTTCATAGGTTACATTTTGATGTCATCAATGCAAGGTCACAAGTGCTATATTAGACTCTACACATTGTAGATAAAGCATTTGGCAAGGGCTTATAAACCCCACTCCATGCCCAGGACATGTTGCTCTACACTTCTTCCTCCTCAACTAGTATGAAACATCTCCCACTCAGCCTACTGGTCATTTCACTCGCATGCGCCGTGCATGCCGCTCCTGTTTTCGATGGGACACCGTTGCAACTAGAAGCTCGCTCCTCAGTTGACCAAAGAGACCAGTCCTTGAAACGCTGGGATTTCCAGCTAATGGGTACAGCGGCATATCCTTCAAACGTGCCATGGAGTGCGTATTGCAGGGTCCATTACGATTTGTCCCACAGCTCACTAGTTCTTAGAATAGTCATGATATTCGTAGTCGGCGTCAAGTAAGGGGTTCTCTTCTAGCGCTCCTAGTCCCTAAAATATCTCGGTTACAGAATTGAAAGTATTCTGGAACGGCTTCAGGGCCACCACTCTATTCCTGTTTTCTCACTCCACAGCCCCTGTCCCTATATCATACAAAACATACCGAATCGGATACCTATTCACCGTCAACGTCAGGCTCTAACACCTATAAAAAGCGCACCTCATCCCAAGGAGGTTACTCTCTCCTTTTTTATTTCCACCTTTTGCCTCCGATCAGAACCCCACACTCGTTTACCTCAAACCCAATCATGTTCAAATGCATGCTGATCGCTACCTTTCTAGTAACTACACTCCTTTCATCTGTTGAGGCAGCCCCAATCGACGCTGCTGGTTCCCAAGTATCTGGAGTTAGGGGTAATTGTGATGACTGTTGGTTTTATTCACCTTTTAAGGGTACGCCGGGTCTAACTCGGTAGTCGTCCTCTGAATATCCGTCTATGTGTGAATTATTCTACGCTTTCTTGTGAGATAAATGGGTCGCTAACTCGCTATTCGTAGTGGTGAGATGGCGGCTGTCTCAAGGATCCTTTGTTTGTCGTGTCGGACACTGTTTTTTTGTGTATAACAAACGGACTTCAGGTAGTATCGTACTAGCCTTTGCATGTACTATGGCAGATTAGCAAGTTGAAATTCCTGTTGTTTTCCGTAAGACGAGGCTGAGCGGGCAATCAGCGTCTAGGAGTGATACAGTGCCTTTTTATCAAGTTGACTTGGGAGAGTCGATTCTATCTATAATGCACGAGACACATTCTCGAGCTGTATCAACGTGCATGGATTCAAGGTTGCAGGTTTGACTACCCCATCCCATCATTGTCCCCCTATATTCACTGAAATAACGATATGTGTACTCATGATGACTCTCGAATATGTGAACCTCACCCCCTCCCTTACTATTGATGACTTGAGATGGAAACATATCCCAAAGATACCAGCAGTGATGCCAACAAATAAACTAACCCCGAGAGATCAGAGGTGGTCGTTGCGCCAACACTCAGTAACATCATGCGACTCCTAGTCGACGAGTCAAGATCTCCAAGAGGCGGAGTATGTCAATTGCCAGACTATGTGGCCTTTCTTCGTGCTTGTAGCCGACCTTGACCTTACCTTGGTAACTAAAATGCCAACATGGCTGTGAGACTGACACCGCAAGTTGAATCGCAAATATGCAGGATCTCCTTGGTGAGTCTTGAAGATTGACGTCTGATCTCTGGGAGTTAATGGCATACTCTTATTGAATACTAACCTGTGCCTTAAATAGAGACTGAAATAGATGCAGTACAATGAGTCTTATGTTTTATGCTTGACCCTTAATCAGCGCCAGCTCAAAAGCGCTATATTAGGCTCCACACACTTTAAATGAAGGCCTTCGTGAGGACTCTTAAACCCCGCTCCACACCCAGGGCACGTTGCTCTACACCTCCTACCACTCAACCATGAAGCCTGTCCCACTCAGCCTGCTGTTTATTTCGCTTGCATACACCGTCCACGCTGCTCCTATCTTTGATAGAGCTCTCCGACTGGGAGCTCACTCGATCGAGCAAAGAGACTGTTGGAACTGCTGGAATTGGCGACCTATGGGCACCGCGAAGTGGACAAAGTTTCCTCCAGGCAGTATGTATTATAAAGTCTTTCGTGCTTAGTTCCGCAGCTCACCGCTTGATAGACTAACGATGTGGGCGTCAAACTCGGGAGCCCTCTGCATAAACCCAGTATTTGCTTGCGCTGGTCCTGTGTCGTTGTGGACAGTGCACAATGTGAATCAATGATATACGCACACCAGGCCTTAGAAGTTGGAGGAGACCCCCACCTACCTCCAGTGATGGTTCATTGCCCACTATGCCAGCCCTCTGCACCAGGTTGGGAGCGCTTCAGCAGTGCATCGCCTCTCCTGTTCAGGCACCTCTTCAGCCTGAGTTGGGCCATATCTCCCTCACGCGTCTTAATACCATGTCCGACATGTTTATACTTTGCTGCCTATTTACAATGCACACTCTTATATCCCATAAATGCTGCATTTCTCAGAGCTAGCGACTTCTCCCTCCGGTTCCGTGCACAGATTAGTTGCTTGGATCTCCACTGATTCGCGGCGCTCACACGTTGCACGGCCTTTTTGAGTACATGAATTGCCTCATTGCCATATGTCGATCCTGATCCGATCATCATCTCACTGGTCTCAATGAGATACAGAGTAAAAAGCCAATCAGTTTGTACCAACCGCACTGGTAGTGGCCACATGTTGAGATAAGCTGGTCACAGTCGCCGGATATGTATATGCATCCTGAGCTATTGGTCACTCTACGTCACCTCGTTCTTCTGCTAGGGCTTACAATGATAAACGACGTCAAACTTTGGGCAGTGAGCTACAGCGCCCGGGATGTCTCCGAAGGCTCGGTACTTTTACACCTGTCCTTCTGGGCTATGTAGCTCGAGGGTCTGAGTCTTTGGGGCCCGGGGTGACCTTTGACTCGGGGAATTACCTACATTCAAGTCATAGGTCTATTGCCAGGGGTAAATTGTGTTATCGGTCGTGCAGAGTGTTAACAACAGAGCCTTTGGCGTCAACTGTGCAGTACAGACAATTTTGCGGTGCAGCGCTTAACCACAACTGAATCAAACTAGGAGTACACGTAGATTGTCGATTTCTGAAGCACAATAAAGCGTCCCAGCCACTTCTCGCGTGACCCGGTGTCTCTAAATGGAAGTCGAGGATAGTACTATCCGGGCTACGACGCTCTGTAGTGTTTTTGGCGACTCATAATCAACTGCTAGCTCACTCCAGAGTATATTCCAGCACGAGGCCTTGATCGCTCCATTGATATATGGCATGAAGAAAGCCAGTGTCATGGGTCCCAATTCAACCCCAATAAAACCTTATGCACTAATTCTGTAGCCGTAGCTTGAAGTTGAAGGTGTAATTGTCTTGTACGTCATATTTTAATTACAAGCAAAGCCAGGTATAGACCAGGATAGCCAGTATGGTCCCCGTCATGTTAGGAATGCCCGTCGAGAAGTTTTCCATCGAGAGGAACGGCCGGGAGCTCTTGAAGTACATTACAACCCATTTTATAGCCAAATCTCAAGATACATCGGTTTTATCGCCTCTATGCGAGTCCTCTGCGCTGCTGGTTCGCCGAAACTGGGATCTGGCTTTTCGAAATCCACAATCTCAAAGTCAACTATGACCGTATCCAAGTCATCACAGTGTATGCCAAGAGCTAACAAGCAACTCTGTGTCACAGAACCGCACCCGTGAGGTCGAAACATGCTTTGGCGGCCGTAAGATGATATTCATGGATACCATGTCCTGCTGGTAGACGCCATACGCGAGGACGTCAAAGAATAGACGGAGCGCGGCGTCGACGGTAGCCTCCTTATGCTTGGGACATACTTTCTCTGCATCATGCGGAGGCCCAATGGCGCGCAGGTCTCTACAAGGCACTTCTTCGAGGAGAAGAACAAAGACCGTCCTGCTGTCCTGATCGGGCACCATCGCGGCAAAATGACCGTAGAACCGCGGAACTTTTGTTCCATAAAGGGGCTCAAGCCGGCGATACGCCTCCACCTCACACGAGATGCTATGGTCGCGCAGGTAGAAGGGATCATGACAATCGGTCTCGTGGTCGTCAAAGGACACAGGGTCGTATATCTTCACCACTAAATGCGATGGGTACGTGCTCCTCACTCTTGCATGTACATGGGCAGTTCAGACGTGGGGAACTCGGCTCATGCTGGAGTGCATTCGCTTTTCGGGGGTGATGGACACGGCTGGGGAAGTGAAGGGGAGAGCAACGCGCTCAGCGATTGATTTTCTGTACCGCCCGCTGACATTGGTGAGGGGTAGCAGCCCAGCCATGATGTTGTACTCGACTTCTGTTCTGATAGGCGGGGCGGGTTGCCAGGCATAGAGATTGAGGGCTGCTCCTGGGTAATAGGTTCCTTCGAGGTTTGGCATCGGGTCGCGTGTTCCTCTGGCTCCTATCCAACCTAACTTATCACCAGGAGGTCAAATAATGCCAAAGTCAACTGTTTGCCGCAGGAAAATTCCGGAGCCTTCAAGCGCCGCGTGCGAGTCGCGCAACAGTCTGCCCGAGTCTATACGAGCCCTCAGTCAATTGGTCCCTGGTTAAATTGGGAATTCAATCAACGTCAAACAGGGTACGAGGGTGTGGGTGTTTTCTCTCTTTGTCATGAATATGGCATCAGCCTATTTTCATCGATGTGACACGAACTGGCAATACTGGACTCAATGCTGGAATATTAGCGTCTAACTACGGCGGCTTTACTGGCGAAAATACCTCGGACCTCTGAGCGCCTCTGTCCGGGTCTTACAGGTGGAATCTCAAGACCACTGGGCGGCTCGCTCACGGAAGTAGCCGGGCCGTCAATGATGCTGTTGACTAGAATAGCACTCTTTGTGCAAGCTGGTTTCCATCTGAGAAGAGAATGAAGCCCATTAGAGAAGGAAGGTCGTGTATATTTAAAGCGAACGCTAAGATTGGTCGTGTTCATCAGAGAAGCTCGACAAAAGCTTCTATCCATATAATCTTGGCGCCTATAACCCAAGTTCAAGGCGTCCTTCACCCTCATGTCCTGACAAATTCTGAATACTGCGATACATTCTTCCTGTACAAACGTGTGTCATATGCGCCTTCATCTCATTCGATTGATATAAGTGAGAGAATCCAAATGGATCGACGAAGTTGTGTCGCTCATACCCACCGCTTGCATCTAACTCTTGGGTACCTTTGCCTCTGTTCATTAGAGATCTTTACCTGCCAGTGCGATTTCCGTGTACGATACGTAATTGATGGCGAAGCTGTACTCTTGCCCTGTTCCTTTCAGGCTCAAAAGGCTGGCGCTACGGATTGTCATGATTAGCGCCGTGACGAACCTTCTCCTCTTTCCAAGAGCATATCATTGGTACAAAGAGTACGCAGGGAATGCACAAAAGCCTTTGAGTGTAATGCTAGCGGTCTACTTGGTTCCGCCGAGCTCAGTCGTGCTGCACAGCTGCTTTCGGTGACATTTCAATCGCTAGTCTGGAGGATCGAATGACTCACTCTGTGATTAGATCACATGTATGGCCTTTTTGGCCGACTATTCTCGACTTTTTCTACTCGGTATTTGAGCTTCTAGGGTGTGCGTAGGATATTTATTGACTCGATTGTTCTATTCTCACACGCTCTCAGTGCTCTCTGCTCTGATACTTCCGTATCACTGGGGATACGCTTACAGGGTGTGGTCAACTCCTGATAGCGATACATTGCACACCGTCTCTTCGTTTTCTCTCGTAATACTTTATGCCATCACCTGCTGCGTTGATATCTGGGAAATCTGGTGCTACCGCGGGAAAAACCTGTTCGCACCCTACGACTTTTGCGCCTGCTCCTTGAGAAACGCCAGGTGCGAATGGTGGGCGTTGATATTTGGTCAATTATTGTGGCGAAGGAGATATCGGTACGTAAGCTTTCCTACTACTGCTACCAAGTTGTATCTAACCGACGTCATGCTGATCGTCACGCTAGAATGGATAGTCGCGCTACACGGATCGTGCGAGGCATTGTGGCCATTTTATCGATGCTGTTAATCATATCCTGGGCTTTCTATGCTCTAGTCGCTCGTCCTGCATTCATAATGGCGACCTACCACCTTTCTTACTACAAGACGTTCAAGAGACCACCGCGCAATTATACTTTACCACAAAGTGCGGTACTTGTGAGTACCGCCTCTTGGTAGACTCTCCTAATATGCTCATTATCTGCATCATACTGCTTAGGTGTTACCGAGCGTTTACACGGAGCTCTCCAACGTAGATGGTGTCATAAGCATTTCAATCTTGGATCGACCATTACCGCTCGGTAAGATTCAGATTGACTCTGTGTGAGCGAGAAACTCATGAACGCATCAAATTAAGACTGTCGGTTTATGAAGCTCGAGGGGAACGCCTCTGCGGTTTCTTGCATGACTCAGGGTCTCCACCTGGAAGAGGATCGAAATCCCGCTCGAGCCCTAGAGGGGACCTACACTGTCGATTTCTCAAAGCTACCAAACTATCCAAGCTCGGCCTTCTCATCGTTATACCTAATAATGCCTTCTGCCAATGCAACAATACCAGAAGCCCTTCAAGCAACCCATCCGGTCCTTCTACTACCAGGAGTGCGAGCATTTGGTGTACTCGATATATCTGAACTCCAAGAGTTGTCAAACAATGCGGCCGCGGTATTTGGGCTACCACAGGTATGTTTCGGGGCTGAGCGGTTTAGAGTTAACTTTTATCTCACTCTGGCATATACTTAGCACGATGTCTTTCGCATCGCGGTCGTACGCTCACTACTACCCGATCCATCATTTCCTACTTCTCAGAATAATCAAACGGCCTCGTTGCGCCTAGCTTTGCTTCAACCAGGACCAGACATGACCGTGGAGCAGGAATACGAGATGGACTCGATTCCGAGTGGCTTTGCATTCCTGGGTGGAGCGTGGACGTTTATAAATGGAGTATTTGCAGCGATATTCGGAACCACGATATTATTACTCTTCTTTGGTGAGGATGATTTTGCTTTGGATCCTGCTTTCGCAGACTTTTGCTGATTAATATCTCTTCAGGCGTCAAGCCTCTTTCGGTTTATGGTCTCATTCACACACTCACAAGGGTGCCAAATCGCCTTCATTTCAAAGAATACACACTTTCGGCCGAGGATCAGCAGCGTTGTGTTGCGATGTTACGGGAGCATTTGTTGGATACTGGTGACGCGGATGAAGAACCTAGTTTTCGACCTAGCATCCCCGGAGAAGGCGGTCGATTATCCACGAAGGAGGTTGATTATGACGAGGAATCACTAGTTGAACGTGGTCCAGAAAAGTATGGTTTCTAACGTTTAGCTACGGCGTTGGGATCAAGTGTAACTTTAGGTTGTGGTATGGACTCGGACTGTGCTGTACTTGTAAATGGCGAATAGAGGAATAATATGATATCGACCGTTGGTACATAGGATTGTCTCTAATCGTTCGAGTTTGAGGACGAATAATGACGGGGAATGCCCGTCGAGAAGTGGTCCATCGAGAGGAACGACCAAGGAGCTCCTGAGGTACGTTATAACCCATTCTGCAGCCACCTCCTGAGATACGTCGGTTTTATCTTCTCTATTTTAGTCCTCTGCTCTGCTTGCTCGCTGAAGCTTGGATCCGGCTCTTTGAAATCCACGATCTCAAAGTCAACCATGACCATATCCAAGTCACTGCAGTCGACATCAAGAGCTACCAGACATCTCTCTGTGTCACAAAATTGCGTCGGTGATGCCGAGACATGCTTTTGCGGCCGTAAGATAATATTCCTGGACACCATGTCTTGCTGGTCGACACCATACGCGCGGACGTCGAAGAACAGACGGAGAGCGACGTCGACAATAGCCTCCTTATGCTTTGAACACACTTTCTTTGCTTCATCTGGAGGCACAATGGCGCGCAGATCCCTTCCCGGAACTTCCTCGAGGAGAAGGATAAAGACCGTCCTGCTGTCCTGGTCAGGAACCATCGCGGCGAAATGACCGTAGAATCGCGGCACTTTCGTCCCTTGAAGGGGCACAAGCCGCCGATAAGCCTCCACCTCGCTCGAGATACTGTGATCGCGCCGGTAGAACGGGTCATCATACCGGGTCTCGTCATCATCAAAGAACACGGGGTCATAGATCTTCGCCACTAGATGCGATGGGCATGTGATCGTCGCTCCTGCGTGTACGTGGGCAGTCCAGACGTGGGGAACGCGGTCCACGCTGCCGTCAAGTCGCTTGTCGAGAGTGATGGACATGGTTGGCGGAGTGGAGGGGTAGAGCGACGCGCTCGGCGATCGATTTCTTGTAGCGTTCACTCAGCTGAGTGGGGATGGCCCGGCCCTTGTATACACGGGATTTGTTGATAGGTGGGGCGGGTTTCTGCCAGACATAGAGGTCGAGTACTGCTCCTGGGTAATATGTCTCTTCGTGGGATGGCATCAAGTCGGATCTTCCCTGGATCATAGCTTGACTGCATTATGTACTCTCGTTGACTGAGTTTGAATATTAGATGTTTCTTCAGGGGCGAAGACGGCAGATAAATCTGTGTATAATATGCGAACTTGTTCCTAGAGTTGCAAGGAGGGAAACCACCTTCATTTGAAATACTACACATAGTCTGCCGAATGGTAGCAGTGTCATATTTCGATGTAACGGGAGCATTTGTTGAATCTGGTGCTCAGGCTGACCCAGAAGAACGAGTAGACAACGGCATTTCAAAATTCAAACTCCTCCCGATCTCGGTGATGGCCGGCCCCGTTTTTTACATCCCCAATCATCGGCGTTCAGCTGCTGTTCCTGGGCCAATCGCTTATTTCTATCATTGACAAATTATTGATGTACTGGTGAAGCCCTGCTGATAGAAATCCATGTCACACCATCACACCGCTATGGCGCTAAATCCTCCGCCTCTCCCGCTCTCACACCGAAACGCCTAGGCTTTGCAATGTCATGGGGCTGACACCATCGAAAACATCTTCAAAAGGCCTAAGTCAGGATGAATACGAGGGGCCAAGTTCTTCCGGAGAACTTGCCAGCGATTCTGAACGGAGTGCAGGCTCCCGTCGTTCCTCAAATGCCATAACTCTAACACAGAATGGCGCTTATGAAAGTAGGTTCCAATTTGGTCCTAATTCCAGGCATAACTCATCAAGATAGATTTATTTGAGGGCCCAACTATCTATGGCGCTCATTCAGGAAAAGTAGACGGTGAGCTCCTACCGTACATTATCACCAAATACTCATGTATGTAAAGGTAGAATTCGTAGTAGGACCGGCTCAACGTCATCACTTGAAAATCAAGAAATCGAAGTCGTCGAGCAAATGTTGACCCAAGGAATAGAATCGGAGCATGAACTAGAACCTAACGAGGAGCTATCAACTCTAATCCATTGGCTACGAGGCACATCTGATACGGATCTTGTAAGAGGCGAAGAGGTGCGACGGAGAGTTGAGAGTCTGCTTGCGAGTCTGAAGAAAGGTGAGCCATGAGTTTGCATAACTTGAGGCTCTCAACGCTGAACTGTAGTCCATCCACCGGGGCGCCTTTCGGCACAGATGGCGCATCGTTTTCAGTATTGAACTCGCGCTCAACAGAAGCTGGGAGTATGGATCACTTCAAGTACGGTGGGGACCAGGAGCAGAGAGCTGGACCCGAACACTGGAATCAAAGCCACGAAGAAGAGTCGACACCAAGACAAAACGCTAAGAGCAAAGTCTATAAGACTTCGAGGAAGCCCAAGCTAGTCGAGTCGAGCAGTGAAGATACGACCTCGGAAAATTCTGACAGCGACGAAGAATGGATGCAGAGGTCAAGCTCCGGCAATCGTAGGGGGAATGGATTCAAAGGGAGGCCATATGGTACGTAGCGGCCAAGCATCGATTTTTCGGGACTATAACTACCCTCTAGACACCGTTACCTACCGCATGCCACGCCCAGAGGAGCTCGAGGAGATTACTTCTGGGTCGAGGAAAAAATGGACGACTCCTGGTAGTGGTACGTTTCATGTTTTGAAATAAGTTTACTGACGAGAGTGTGACGATGGTCGTTTGTCTCATGCAGGGGGACAAGGTGGAACGCCCAACGAATGGGGCAAAATGCTTGGGACACCTCCAACACACCCGTCTCCACATTCTTCCGACGTAACCCCCAGAAAATCAGCATCACAACCGCAGCAAGACGTGACATACGAGCAAACTATTCGACAAGCTACTCGGCGGTCACGGACAATGAGCGAAAATGACAAGTTGCCTCGTCGACGATATCGCTCCCGAATCACCAGCCCCATGCTCACGAACTCGGCCTCTCTACCAGGCTATTCCACGGGTGGGCTTGATAGCCCACTTTATCAAGATAGACTCCGCATCGCCCAAAGACGTCGAAAGATCATCAATGCCTCTACTCGTAGCCGAGGTTCTCACTCATATCCCAATACCCCTGTTCGCCGTAAACTGTCTCTCAAACTCTCCAACCAATCTCCAGCGTCAGCACGATACTCTCAAGCTAAGAGAACTCGCTTCCGAGACACCCCTACGAATAGCCCTCACCTGGCTTCGATCCAATTAGCGGAAGACTCTTCGGACGCCGAAATTCCTGACGTATTCAAATTTCAAAACTCAACAAAAACCGGCTCGGCTACGTCGTCTCGACCCTCGAACGATGACGATCAGGAGATTGAGGCAATAGCTGATAGTCTCCAGCGTCAAGGTGAGATACACAGAATTTCAAGTTACAATGTAACTCACCCTCCATTGTATATAGCCATTTCGGGGAAGACAACGAAAGACAATGGTCTCGATCCGAAGGTTTCCGTTGACTGGGACCTTGATCCTTTCGTTGATTCGGGGAGACCGAGTACGTAGGACACGGCCTTTCGAACCGATATCATGGACTGAATATTCGGAACGCTTTTAGCCTCGATCACAAAAAAGGATGGTCATGATAACTTGGAGGGGCAGAAAGACGACGATGCTGTGAGTGATATTCTCCCGAGCCGAGAAATTGAGAATGTCATAACAGGCGTCGTGTACAGGCTTTGTCTTATGCATTGGAATCACTCTCGAAAGTCTTATCCAACGGAAAGCAAAGAGATCGTTTATGCAGTATGAAGGACGACCAGGCTCAATGCATGATTGACTTCTTGTACTCGGTACGTCATCAAGCCACAAGATAATTCAGTATCGTGTATTGACGTAAATACCTATAGGTGCTTCTGAAACCTGTTCTTCCCAATTCATGGCTGCGCCGGCGTTGCCTCGTCGCCCTGTACAAACTCAGTAAAACGTCACAGCTGTATCCTCAGTGCTATTCCTTAAAGGATTCCATCGTCCCCGGTCACTCCGCTGAGAAATACGGGGGATTCTCAGATATATTCAAGGGAAAGTTTGAGGACAAGGAACTCTGTTTGAAGATCGTTCGCCTTAATCAGTCCAATATGGTTGCGATGTTGAAGGTGCGGTTGAATACCATTTGCGCTCCCGATTATCGTCTGACCTAAGCGTCCATACTAGCGATACGCGAAAGAAGCTATCCTTTGGGGACAACTCAATCATCCAAATGTCACCCCCTTCTATGGGGTTTTCTATCTTGATAGCATGCGTCGACAGCTCTGCCTCGTATCACCTTGGATGCGTTATGGTGATATCACCTGCTATTTAAGCGAGAATCCATCAGCACCTCGTCCTCCCTTTGTAGGCTCTGTTTCATCTCAAGTTTAGCCCCCAGCGATGCGATTTACTTGCCAGGTCTATGATGTCACATGCGGCTTGGGGTACCTTCACAGCCTGGGACTTATACACAGCGATTTGAAAGGGGTATGTGAACATTGTTTTCTGCTGCGTGAGAGTCGTTGACTCAGTATACAGGCCAATATCCTAGTGAACAATCAGGTGCAAGCATGCATCACCGATTTCGGGATGTCGTTCATCCGTAATGATAAAATGCTTACCCAAGCGATGGCCACGACATCTGTGCACGGCTACACTCAACGATGGGCGTCCCCTGAGCTCCTTGAGGACGACGCGCAACCAACTTTAGCGAGCGATATCTGGGCGTTTGGGTGTGTCTGTTTCGAGGTAAGCGGGTCGCTTACTGACCCTGAGGCATTCCTCATGGAAAACCCTCTAGATTTTGACTGGACAACTTCCATTCCATGACTTGAAGACTGATACTCAAGTGATTCGAGCCCTCCTGGCGGACGTAATACCGGGTGTTCCTTCCTCCGTGTCCAGCCCAATGGAAAAACTGCTTTGGAAGCAGGTTTACCGCTGTTGGGCGAAGGAGCCTTCGAAGCGGCCAAATTGTGATGACATCCTTTCCAAACTCCATTCGGCAGGTTTATTCCGAGAAGTCGATTACAGGGCCCAACTTGAAGCGGAACAAGAGAGTCAGCGCTTGAGGGATGCGATGCGGAGTGGAGACGGAGATGGAGTCGATTTGACGATTGTTGGGCAGGTTCTCAGCCGCCTACAAAGTTTCGAATAAACCATTCTTTCTGAATTTCTCTCGTCGCCATGCCCACTTTCATGAAAACGGAATAGCTCGATTGCCTGGAGGAAGCATGAGATGTCGGGAGGCACTCATGCTCTGGATGGGTTCAGCCATCAAAGTAGACTGATGAGGAAACAGATAGCCGAACGAGATAAAACAAAGTTCGGTGAGCCCTTGAGACTGCCTGCCCTTGATCGACTCCGTGACATGTAACGTGTGACACCATGGCGTTGACGCGCTCACTCGAGCTTCCACAAGGTTCGCTCAGTTCGCATTCAACACCTAGGAAGCTCAGTAAGGCCTCCTTTGTTTTTGCGCTCATGGCCTAGCTGCCTATGCGTATCGTGTCCTCTATAATAGCTTTGAAATGTAAAGCAATTGTCACGGTATAGCCGATGCCGAATGGCGCGATCAATTGCATCACATACTGTTTCGTTTGATCGCCCCTTTGTTTCCGAGTCCCTTCAAAGTGCTTCGGCTCGAAAGTTCTTCGCTGATTCTCTTATAATTCACGAGTCCAGATGTCGAAATGCTCCGGACCCGCCTGATTGTGAAACACAGCACAATGCAATAATCAGTTATTCCGGGCGCCCAGATCTCCTACACAACAGTTTCTATCGCATTTCTGAACATCGGGTGCAGATGCGATGTGGCTATGATCGACACACGAAGCATATATCAACGATATGAAATTTACCCTCCTTCTTTGCGAACCCTCGATCTGTTCTCAGCTGGTCTGAACATAGTATTGGCAGGTCCATACTATCTCCTCACGCCTTTCTCTTATCTCTGATCATCCAAACTTCATTATGCGTCACCTATCCACCGTCATATTGCTGGCCTATATCGCCGTCTCATCCGCTCTTCCCACCATTGACCTCACGACGGCCCCTCTCCTCGAACGTGGTGAATCATTCGATTCGGAATTATTTGCCAGGGGTAAAGGGAAAGATGGTCACGTTCCGCACGGTTACAAGCCAAAGATCAAAGTTCCGCGCGATGGACATGTCCCTGCTTCGTACAAGCCCAAAATTAAAGTACCACGCGACGGACACGTCCCAGCCTCGTACAAACCGAAAATCAAAGTACCTCGAGACGGTCATGTACCCCCATCATACAAACCCACGGTCAAGATTCCCCGTGATGCCTTTGATCAAACGCTCTATGCTCGAGTAATCTCAGACCTTGACTCTCGTTTCGAGAGTGATCATTACTCTGGGCTCGTGTCAAGGGGAGAGCTAGAGGTTTATAACCCCCGGAGTTTTGATCTCGAGGAACGGCAGTTCGGTGATCACGGTCTTGGTCAAGCAATCGTTGATGTCGTGAAAACGATTGTAGCTATCATCAAAGAGGCAGTCAAGGAGGATAACGATGTGAGGTTTTTACACCCTATTTCAGAACAATTATCCCTAACCATTGAATTGCAGGCGCGAGAGAAATTCACGAAAGAAACGGTCGTCCATGGAAGGACCAAATTTCCTCATTTCAATTGGCTTACATGTCACGTCAAACATGACAAAAAGTTCAAAGGTACGGAGGGAAAGGAGTGGGGTCATTCGCATCATGAAGTAGACATCAAGATTGGTGGCACTATCGGGTACATCTAATCATATACACTCTGATCAATCAAAACTAATCAATCGACATCATTTTAGGTACGAGATATACTGGTTCAAAGAAGGCGAGTTCCATCGAGAGGGTGATGGAGGGTATATCAATGTAAGCACCGTCCATAATAACAGTCTTAACGTGCACTTACCCGGCGCGTACCTAGTGGGCCTACAGCGGAGACACGGACAAAGTGGAAAAGAATGGATCTCAACTTCATTTCACGGAACCCAAATGATTAAGTTATCTTGTTGTCGCTATGTTCCATCTCAAAGCACTAGCTCTAGTTATGAGCTCCATCATACCCGCTCTTTGATATCCACCCGTACCTGGCTCTCTGTTGTATGTAGCCACCGTAATCTGATACTTGATATTTCGCCACTTTGTGTCCTCCCTGCTATGAGTTTGTTTCCAGACAAAGGCTAACCACTGACATCAACAACTGTTTATGGCGCTGAAGTTCCGATCTGATTGACACCTTCATACGGAGAGGCATGCGAAAGCGTGATGACGACTAGACACTGTAGGGCCACCTAGGTACGGAAGTGAATTGAACTACTCTACGTCTCGCAGTAACGAACAGCATCTTGTGCCGATATCGTACGTCACGGATCATAGTTTCTCTGCTCGCTGGTACCGGGTTGCGAATGAGAGAGTCCAAGGAGCTGATGTGTGTAATTTTCATCTGGCGTGATCTCTGCAGGTCGCCGACTGGATCTTTTTGCTTCTTGCAAGCTTTCCCACTTCGATATAGCATTTATAATTGTCGGAGCCCAGTTTGAGCCATCATCGGGGAATGCCCCCGACTGGTCTTCTCTACTCAAAATATTAACATGGACCCTAAATATCCTTTTTTTCACTAAATCCCGCACTCCACTTCCTACTCGTTAGATTGCTCGACCGTATTTACACAGATTGAGCACTATTATACTGGAAGCCCTTCCATAAGGTCTACAACAATAAATCAATATCCTAAACGATTCTAAATGATAATGCCGAAGATGCCGTTGACCAAATCGGTTGCCTGGTCAAGCGGATCTCCAAACTGCTTGTGTTGTAAACCTTAATCTGGAGGAGGGGGTACCCCCCCCTTCCAGATGTAAAAGCTCGTTCTAAACCACAATATCACACCCTGAGTGATCGTGTTTACCTGGGTTTGGTAAGGTCCAGCCAGGGTACGGGTGATCAGCGATTCATCGGGTGTCATTGGCGGTTGTTGACCCCGGCCGGCAGCTCGTACTGCTTGAGCTTCCCCGCCTGTACAGGGAGTGAATACCGCTCCCGCGGAGACAAACAACTCATTCCCTGCCCCATATTCTTCTTCCTTCAATATCCTCCAGCTATGTTGGAATTTCTACTAAGGGAAAATGAACTCTCGAGCAGCCAGGAGATCACTGCTGTGCCAGCTGAGGACCTGTTTGCCACCGGAGGCAAGGCACTGTTACCACAAATATATTTATAGGTAATCTAGAAGAATAAATGGTTATGGTTAGACTCGCAAGCCAATCCGTCGGCGAATTTGGTTCTCTTTGTCAAAGTCCTTGGCTGACGCGTGATACGAACTTTATCAGAACATCAGTGATGGCAACATTTAGAATTACTTAGAAAGGCTAGGCGGACTTTGAAAAGAGAACATTCACCGACGGACTGGGACAAACGGACGCGTTTTTGGCGGGTGACAGAAAGGTGACACGGACTTCGAAGAAAAAAAGGTCATTTTCGCTCAAAGAAATCGTCCCTCAGGCGATGTCATTTCTGGACGAATTGAAACACGCTGATTCGATTGGTATATACAATAAAATACATTTTTTCTGGCCCAACCATGCCTCCTGCCACTATCTCACGAAGGGTTGGGTTTTTGTCGCTTCATTTGAGCTCGTTCGGGGTCGTAGTGTCGAAATTCGAAGGATCCTGATGGATTCCTGGTAACAGGTGGGGCCTGCTGTGGTGTAGGAGGTGGCGGAGGCTGATATGGGATGGGTGGCAGCCGCAGTGGACCATAGTGAGGGGTAAAATCGTGGCGAGCCGGACTTGGTGTCAAGGGTGGATGAGGTGGTGCCGGTGTGAAAGGATATGCCGTTGTTCCATAGAAGGAGGTCAAGGGCAACTGTGAGTGTGGGGTTGGGCTTGAGCTTGAAAAGTGGGTCTGAGCTTGATGGTAACCGGGATGATAGTAAGGGCTTGGGCCCAAGCTGCTACTTGAAACTGGATGTCCAGGCATGTATCGAGGAGGGAGGATTGGAAAGGAAGGAGAAGGAGTGACTGGGGCAGGGGTAGTTGGAGGAAGCAAGGGTCTGGATTGAATGACAGCAAGCGTTGATGTGGCGTTGATGGCATCGATAGGTGTGGGAGTGGGATCGATAGACTGGTGCTCTGTCACTTCTTCTCTCTCGTCCTCTTCCTCTCTGACCTTCCGCTTGGCTCTGGATTTCTTAGGCTTAGGTACAGGTGGTGGTATGTCCAAGGTATGTATGAATTCAAGGAGGTCATTGCCGTACCTCCCAAACCACGGCCAGTCTTCACCCACCATGGTCTCTAGGTCCTTCAACCGTTCCACATGCCCACTCGAAGCAAGCTTGTCGATCACTTGCTGGGACAATATCATGGTAGGGGGCCACATTGCGTTACGATGGTATGTGTTCCAGATTTTCATCCTCCACTCATGCAGTGCATCTGATATCCTTGGTACCACAGCAAAATTCGTTGGCTTACTTGTCCGTGTCTCTGATGTAGCTGACGGTGCAGCAGGGCGAACCTGGTCCAAAAGCGCCGGGCAGCAGATGTCACAACAAGGGGCGGAAGGTGGTACTGTAATTACGGTGAGGCTCATTTCGCCGATATTTGCTTTGTTGACTCGACTCACTCTCCGGTACTTTATTTCCAAAGATCTGTCTTGCTATCTCCCTTCGGCACGTCGTTGCTTGAATCAAGCTATACAGACCTTCATCGATAGCATTAAAGTCGATAGCTACTTCTTCTGCAAGCTTGTCGTCATCGTATCTGCCGTCATGAGTACCCCGTCGAATACCGTGAGTGATTGCATATTCGTCAGATGCCTTGGGGTACGTTGAGGATTGACGAACACTCTTCTTTACTGGTTTTGTTACAGACTTTCCACGCTCGTTCACCAACTCGCTGCCAAGCCCATCGAGGTTCGACTTGAAGGCAGTACGCTCAGCAAGGAATACCGCAACACCAGTCCGCCCAGGATCTCGGGCAGCACGGCCAGCTCGTTGTATAAAGGCAGACACTGTTGATGGCCGCTTCCATTGAACAACCAAGTCGATATCAGGAAGATTACAGCCCTACATAGGTTGAGTAGTTACTTTTTCTCTTATATGGCTATCACTCACCATTCCTGCTGCATCTGTGCACACCAACACTCGAACCAGCCCAGCCTTGAAGAGCATCATGACCCGCATCCGATGTTCAACCGTATATGCTGCATTGTATGGTCGGATGACCCCTTTGTCTCGCAGACTCTCTGGTAACAGCTCTCGAAGGTAATCATGTATGGCATACCCATCGTCAATTGAGTCTGCATAGATGAATGTTTTTTTGATGTCCTGCATGCGCTCTAGGTCCTCTGGTATAACAAACGCGAGGTCGCCAAAGCTTTTCATCGAATTATGGATTGGACGGACCACCAGCGACACATTCGGGCGATCGTTTCCAAGGTTCAACATCACTGTTTCCTCGTCATTCAGGTGGAGTTTTGTGAGTACATCTCTTCGCACTCGTGGTGGTAGAGTTGCTGACATTGCGACAAATGGGGTATTACGAGGGAGCAGGGCTCGCAGTATTCCAAGTCGTCCATACATTTTTCGGAAGTCGGTTCCCCAGTGCGAAACAACGTGTGCTTCGTCAACTACGATGGCCATGATACGAGGAATAAGGTCTCGGTTTCGAAGGACGCCATTGATAAAATGCTTTGACAGCAGCATCTCCGGTGAGATTACTACTATCTGCCACCTTCCCCGGCATATATCCTATCATAGGGTGGGAACCGGGTGAGCCACTCGGTTTTGCAGTGGATTGAAAAAACGTACCTTCATCATACTGTTCGTTAAGGGATTATGACCATAGCTGTTCACAGCTACTGCCTCCAGTCCAAATTCCTCTCGGAAGGTGGCCACCTGGCAACTGTAAGTATTAGCTCTCGATAAATACTTTTCGCTCACCTGCTCTTCCTGTAACGCAATCAGTGGTGAAACAAAGAACGTCGTCATTCCCTCTGCCTGTGGGTGTCCGTATGGACCTGCTGCCACAGCAGTTTTGCCCATTCCAGTTCCTGCGTGTAGCAAGACATCGTTGCGTTGAAGCTGAGCAATAATTGCGGCTGTCTGGAATGGTCGTGGTACGTGTTTCCACTGAAACTTCTCTTGGAGTATCGCTTCAACTTCTTTGACATCTATCGACGCAACTCCTGGCCATGGACGAGCAACTTTGGGTATAATGGGAGGCATATCGAGGGTTGGTGGACAAGGAAGAATTATCAAGTCAAATTGAATATTCCGATCAGCAGCTCCATGCTCCCGATCACTGACTTGTTTTGTAACCGTCTCTTACAATCAATCCACTTGTTCCTTTTGTCTGTAATGACCGACTCCTTCATCAAGCAGCCTTGCTGCTCTGACAATGACCGCAATGATTTTGACCATATTGCTGCACCATCGTCGCCAATCCGCACCACTGCGACTCCTGAATTTGACACCAATACTCCTCGTCAATACACCACGGTTTCAGATGTCAGCCTCACTCCTCCATTGGCATCAGACGATCCTAGCATTCTTGCAAGCTCGCCGATTGTTGGGAACGTGCAACAGAGGCGGGAGATACGTGAACGAAAGAGGATACGTAGCCTTCAGGCCACAAATCTCCTGAAGAAAGACGTGAAAGCAGTTGATGAGAAGAGAAGGAAGCAGGAAGACATAGAGGCAATAGAGTATGTGCTAGAGACTATGGAAAGGCAGCAGGTCCGGTTTGGTGATCTTCTAGACTTCGTCTTTGATCCTGCCAATTACCAAGGAGATCTTCACTGGGGTCAGGCATTCAACCGCTCGGGTACTCTGACTCGGTACTTGAATTGGTGGACGTCATCAGGCTATTCGAAATCAGTGCGAGAGGAAGTTGCAGAGTGGGCAACATCATATGTGGCTGGCCTTGTGGCAGGCGAGGCACGTAGCATAAACGACATTGATGTTCTCAAGACTTCGCATACTCCAATTACCCCCGACCTCGCTCTGTCGTTTTCCCTTCAGAACTCATACAACACACTTTGTTCAGCACTACCAACTGCGGTCCGTATCCTTCGTACCCTGTGCACATCTCCCCGAGCAGAGACCCAGCACACGGAACGGCGGAAGGCTAGAACAACTAATGTGAGTTTGATTAACGCTTACCCTTTCAGTAAGACCATTGAGCAGCTTGCGCTTAGGTCTTGACACACTGTCTTCTCACCTGCCTCGGGGAGTATAGTCATGCAAACAATTTGCATAAACGACTTGTTGGCCTTTATCTGTATTCTACAGGTGCCCAACGTCAACTGATCAGTGTATTGTCTTCTCTCGGTATCACTGAGAGTTATTCCAACCTTGTTACATGGAACACTCGAAGAACACGCAGTGTTACATTAGCAACAGATGCATCAAAACCCTCAAATGAACCTGCAAAAACAGCTGAGCCATTCAAAGAATACACTGGAACTCTTCGTCAACTATCTCAGGCAATGCGTGCTCAGGTCCGGAAGCTTGCAGCTACTGGTGTCTATGGCATTATATATGATAATATCAACATGGCTTTTCGAAATGCTGAACAAATTCTTGGCCGACATGGTAAGTGATTTGACACTTGTTTTACTCCGACTGAGAACTCAATATGTGTTATCATCAGACTCTCAGGAGAATGGTACTTGTGCAACAGCATTCCCATTATTTAAGGCTCGCATCAAGGATCTTGATGCTGAGGTGCTTCAAAAAGCAGTGCAGGATGCTCGACCCTTGCGCCTCAAGGATATTATCCTGACTGATGAAGAATCAAGTCACCTTCACCGCAATATTGTCTTTACTGTTCTTCGAATCATCATCAAGCATGGAGGAGAAAAATTCAAGAAATTCGAAAAATGTCTTCTAGAGGAGCAGCCTTGTTCAGAACACAAGATTGAGGTTCACAAAACTGATCTCCACCCATTACCAGCTATGAACATCGACGAGTCAACAATTATAGGTAATGCAGAGGTGGATGCAGCAATTGTTGATGAACTTAAAATCAAGGATATACCCCTGTTCTGGAAGCGAACACGATTGGTGGCAGGAGACCAGCTGTCTCTAGCTCGCCTTCGGTCAATGGAAATGATTAGAGCAGGCCAGGAAGATGAATATCGAGCTTTTGACTTCTTTGCACTTGTCAATGGTCTCTTTCATGCCAAAATTGCGGACATTCATGGATTACTAGAAACACACTTTGGGAAAGCAGAATCTGAAGGTAATCCCTCAAACCCTGGATCTCTCTCCTTTCACAACACTCGTCTTCACCGACTTCCAATCACCCTCTCTTCTCCACCTCCATTCCGTGTCTGTCGGGACCTTGTCTTTGTCTCCCTCTATGCGAGGGTTCTTCACTGCTTGCTCCTTGTGTCAGGAGAGACGTCACTTGATGAATATGTTGAGCATTTTACATCATGGGATACCCTTGTCTCTCATGCAGAAGCCATCGTTGAGAAGTACATCAATCCAGGCACCGTTACAGATCTTCAATACCATCGACAACAGGCAGAGCAAAATGCTTCGGAGTCAGGCAGTCCTCCCATGAAGGAGGGTGATATGGTTTATGAAGCTGCTTTATGCTTTATGCGAGATGCATTGCTCTCTCGTGAATTTACTGACAGTGTCAAAGCTGGTGATTCAGGGCGTATACTTCTGTGCCTCAAAATGTGGGCACTCAGCTATCGTGGCAGTGGTCGGACAAAATATGCATATGAAATGCTTCATGTGATTCACAATCTTGAAGTTGTTTATCCAGAGGGCCTTCGGTTAGTACTCGTATATTATATCAAGGCTAGGAGTTGGGAAAGGCTCACACAATTTAGTGGAATTGTACTCAATAACTGGCTGGCAAATCCTTCAGGGAAACCAAATTCCTTTGTCGAGCTAGACCTTGTCCAGGAACATCTGAATTATTGGATAAAGGTAAGCAAGCCAATTTTATCTCAGCTGTTGCTACATGGTTTGACAATACATGTTCTCAGGTGTTTTATAAGGCTCATGGATCTAATGCCTCTTGGGAGTGGTTGGAGCACATTGCCCCTTGCACTGATGTTCTTCGTCGACTCGCAACCAACTTCCACAATATTTTGGGGGCAGATCAAGGAACCAAACATGCTGAGCCAGACCTCACCAAGGACATTGAGACTCTGATGGTTAGCCTAGACGAATATGATGTCTACCGATTGCAGCCTGGACGAGTCTTCCCAGATGGTGCAAGTGCAATTGCTGATGTGGTTGGCTTAGGTTATCAGAATCTCACGGAGAGTAGTCGAAGCCCCCTGGCAGAGTACAACAGCAACTTCCGGAAGTTGCAGCAGCGGCGGAAGAATCCACCTGTCACTCAGAAGATGATTGACGACATGGCATTACGGAATGGGTGTGGGGATCCCCAAGTGGGCATCCCGAATCACTCAGAGGCTTCCGTTCAACCTGGGTCTGAGCCTGTGCCAGGAATGACAGATCCATTAAATACTGATACGGAGGATGACGATGGTGCCATGATATTGGGCAAGTCACTGGATGCACTCAACGGTGACAGTGAGGAAGTCATCCCAAGGGTTAACTTGGAGGATGTTGCATTTGACATGGATGTTGTAGAGGTGGACATTCCTGATGACATTTCAGTGGATTCAGATGACGAAGGTATTTAAGAACATATGTAATGTATTTCTTTGTACTGGATAAGCCGCCGAACAACCTTGGGATGTATTGCCAGGAGTAGAATCACCAGAATTTCGCTAAGTCCGACCGTGACAAAGCGTGACACGCCAAATCAGCGACCGTTTCTCCCAGCCGCTTCGCAAACGAAGCCGCATCAGCGTGTCGGAGTTTGAATTAGAAGTGGCTGGTCGCGAGCCTANNANATNGNGANCTNAATTNGCCGGAACGATACGTGTTCTTACCGGTTTGCCGGAAGGCGGGATTCCATTTGATTTCTATTTTTAGGGCTGAACAGGGCGTCTCTAGTTGTACTTCGCGCCCGTATGATTTACAGAGCTGAAGCCTGTCATTGCACCCTGGGTTCCAATTGTAATTGCGAAAGGATGCTCAGAACTTTGTTTAGATATGTCCTCTTGGTGATACCCCGCAGTTTCAACTTATTCGGAATTCGTATGTAAGTAGCATAATAGACATTCAACGACATATGCATTCAGGAAGACTGAAACAAATCCCATACTGTGGATACGATACAGTGACACAAGAATTAAATAACTTCAAGCCTGAAGTGCCTTCTTACCCAGCATTTTCGCCTTCGCACTCTTCCCATTCAATCCGACCTTCGAACCGACAACCTTCTCCTTCTTCTTTTCCAACATAGCAGCCCCAGTCCGTTTCTGTTTGAGCTCCGCCTTAGTCAATCCCTTACTCGCCTCAACCGTTGAATCTGCCCGAGGTTTCGTCTTCGAAGTTTTAGTTTGCGTGGGCATAGCGGTAGTTGAATCTTGTTGTTGCTGCTGGGATTTCTTGGTGGGTTCTTGTTTCGTCTGCGTTTCGGATGAGGGTGGCGTAATTGCAGTAGAGGCATCGGATTTGGCGCTTTTCTTGGATTTTGAGTTTTGATCCGTCAAGGAAGCGCTCGTTGACTGTGACGATTTTTTGGAAGGCTTGGAAGCAGGCGTGCTAGCGCCCTTGCTAGACTTCGCCTTCTTCTTAGGTTGCTCTTCCTCCTCACTATCCTGGTCCTCATCCTCCTGAACGGGAACGGGCCGTTTCTTGCTCTCTTGTTCTCTCTTCTTCCCCTTCGTCTTCTCTGTAGCTTCCTTCTTCCCTCCTTCATCACCACCTTTCACTGACCCACTCCATCGTTCATCCAAGTTACAGCTCCAGATGGGTAAACTGACACTTGTGTTGGTTTTGATCATTAGAGATTGGATATTATCCCAACCTCCTGGGATGTGAGTTGTAATCGCGGGTATAGCTTTGCTGATGTTTGAGAGGATTTGTGAGGGTGTGTGGCTGAGAGTTGCAACTTTTACTGAACTGTTCGGCGAACATATTGAATGATGGAGGAAAGATGTATATCCGATGTATTGCAGTGTCGAAAATGATCCAAGGAGCCGTAAGGGTTTTGCGGTAAAGAGATAGTAGTTCGTGAGAAGTGGTTTCGGCGTGATGCGTTGATTGTTCGCATTCCGTTTGATGGGGTACGGGTATTTATTTTGTAGTATCGAGGAGTATTTCCGGATCGTTGGGGTTCAAAGTAATGTCGATCGGTCAGTTGGGGGGAATGTGATGTCAAGGGACTGAGGGAAACAGACATACGTGCATGTCCCGTTATTTTGGTTCATGTATGTTGAGGAGATGGCTCGCTCGAGCTCGCCTTTCAGATCTTTACGAGTAAGGCATACAGGGATCGGTTGTCTGTTTTGATCGAAGTAAACAAAATCAAGATGGTAGTTGGTCGCAGTAATAGATGCCAATAATTTCAGGATGGGGTATTAGGGAAAAAGGCAGTGTGGGCAAATGAAATGATTTTTGTCAATTTGTTGTTAACGGGAATGAGAACAAAGAGATGGAGAGAAAATTGGCGTACTTCTTAGCTTCAAACCACTTGGAGCCCAGTAATTTCGGAAGTAGTGGAATGACCCTCTCGTCTGCTAGGAAAAGACCGTTCTCCTTCAGCAATAGTCGGCGCGCTTCGAATGCTTTGAATTTGCCCTTCAACTTCTCGATTCCGACGACACGGGAGATAAATTTGATTTGATGCTGTTCTAGGAGGTCCTTGTATTCTCGTTGAGGGTCTTTGGTGATCAAGCAAACTGATGTTGTCCGTGGGTCGACGAGAGGGTGAACAATTGGACTGAAACAGGTTCCCCAGGACTTGGGAGTCAGATCGTGTAACACCTTGGTGCATAGTTCTAGCTGACGCACATTTTGACGGGTTTAATTTTGTTTTTTGGAGCGACTTGCTTGACAGTGATATTTAACCAGATGTTTGGCTCTTTCCCGGGAAGTAGCTCGGTTTCTTCTTTTTGAGCCTGTTTTTTGGTCTCGTAGGCGTGCAGCGCCTCGGCTGCTTTTGTAATTTGCGACGTTGAGACGCGGTCGTCTATTAGCGTATCTTTTGCCATTGGTGGCAGATTAATGGGAGAGGAAGGAGAACTTGAAGCAAGGGTCACTTTGAGCTTAGCACCTCATGCGAATCCCAAAAAATCAGGATGTTTGGTGTTATTTGGCTGAAGCCCTGGCTATTGGACCGAGACAATGCCGAGCTATCTACCTTCAGCTCACTACGACCCCTCACTCTCCCATTTAACCATGATAATGCTGGGCCAAGACAAGCAGTAATATGAGAAACATTCCGCCCTGACCGACTAGCTCTTGTTCAAGTGTCCATCTCGAAATAGAAATTTGTCTAAATGTCTCTTACTCGCAACTCATCAAGGGGAGGACTGCGCCCCATCTGAGTTGAACGGCCTTATTGAGATGCTGCTTCAGAAGCTATTCAGACTCGAGGTTGGAAATACCGCCTCAGGATACAGTGGCCAGTTAGTCACTAAGGAGCTTGAGGAATTAATCCTGTGCTCGACGGAGATGATACCACAGATATACATAGTGAGTTTTTCCCTGTGGAGATGAACATAAATTAGGCAAATTGGCTGCATTACTTGTCCAGGGCTTGTACAGGATTAATTACCATAGTGACTCTGCTGCTGAACTGGTGACGTGCTTACTTGTGTCGTTCTGATGGTCCGACTCGGTGATTCCGGTAATTCGAAGATTGAGGAGCAAGCGCGTGAGATCGCTGGCTCGGCATGTAGCCAATTGCTAGGCAATTTCGAGGCCAAGTGAGTAGCATGAACATCAGGGAGCCCAAGGTTACTGCGGTCTAAGCATGAACGGCGCCTGGACACTATCGTATGAACGGAAAGGTAAAGGCCTTAATGTATTCATCGGCCTTTTTGTGAAGTTTTCGAGTCCATGTACTTGACCGATCTAAGCGATATGCCCAGCCCTCGATTCCCGCCTCCTCCGAAGCAAGGATCGGTGTCAAAAGTGTCCGATAGCCTCGTGCGCGACATTAAAGCTTTGTGCTTCGTTTGGACACATTTCGTGCGAAATAATGCTGTGAACTTCATTTGGGAGGAGCCAGAAGCAAGCTTGGGGATTCTGCCAGAAAGGCGAGTCGGAAACATCCCTCGAGGCTCCTGGTGCCGTAATAAAGCCGTCACTAGGGGTCCTTCCAGGTCTTCGCAGTGGCTGAATCAATGCAGCAAGCACTGGGCCAAAGTTAAGGCGAAGAAAAGGTATACTCTAGCCGCGATATCTAGCGGTGTAAAGTGCCCATGCCTCTTGAGGTTGCGGGAATTACTAGTGAATGGTTCCAACCCAGGTAGGAAACAAGAATCTCCCGAGGTCTTGGGCGCCTAGGTGCTTATCCGGCCCTGTTCGCTTCCCAGAGTTGGTTTCGCAGGCCCCTTGCGCTCGCTTCTGGAAAACTTCGCGCATCCGTTCCAAGTCGATAACCCACTGCTCACAACAGTTGGCCTGGACTCAACGTGGAAGGGGCGGTCTAAGCTGCGAACTTGTGGAGGCCAAAACGGGCGATCAGAGTTTCGCACGACGTCTTTCCAAATATTTGTTATTTGCAGCCTAGTCTCCGCGCTCATCCTCCTGTCGCCAATCTCCTTCTCCTTTTTTCCTTATACCCTATTTCTCGAGTTCTTGGCTATTAGGCGCGGCGGACTCGGTCAGATAAAATACTGGAGATGGCACTCATTCAGT